>PVIY010014500.1:0-56312 GCA_004026745.1 Myrmecophaga tridactyla
AACTATTGTAGTACATTATACGAATGCATCATAATTTGACTAACTGCTCAATTTGTAAGAGACTATTTAGATAATTCAAATTTTTTCTTATTGAAAAGGTTGCATTTGATATCCTTAATATATGAGTTGTTGAAGTTCTGTAACTGTATATAACATGTAAAATATTTTTCACTTTTAATATTATGATACACATTTCTAAATTTTCTTGGAGGGAATTTCTACTATTTAAAGTTTACACTAATTGACTGAGAGATGTGCATTCTTCGTTAATATTATTTGAGTGACTATATTACTCAAATGATAAACACTATCAGACATATATGCATTTGAAATCTATTTCTGCTAAATTAGCAACTAACTTGGCAAATGGTTTATTCACTCTGAATCATACTTTCAATTTGTATATCTGGAGATAGTGATCTACTAACAGATTGAAAGGCACAATATATAAGCAGCTTACTTAACATGTTTGCTTGGCAGATGGTACGGCCCTGATAATTGAGATGATTTGCAATATCTTCATCATTATTGTTATTTTATTATTAATAATAATATGGTATTGGCCTGATGCCACTAACTTTTGGCTTTCAGGGATATACATAATTATGCACACTGACATCTGTAGCTTGTTATCTGTTGATGTGTTCTCTTATGGGTCTATTTTCTCTCTTAGTAGTATGTTGAGAAACAGTTCAAATCAAATACTGATATTATTGAAAGTTTGCAAAATTTCATCTTTGGCCAGAGTCATGGAAGAAAGATACATCATTACTCACTGATTTGGAAAATCAGAACTAATAAGGTCTATTCTTCCACATTCCCCTACACTGAACTAGATTGCACATGAACTGTGAGAGGTATCTAAAGACAGATGCAGATGATCAGACATGTAGACACAAAATGGATAATAAAAAGAAAGAAAATAACTGTTTCTTTCCCTCTTTCTGGATGCTGTAAAGAGCATCTGCAAAGCTACTGTCTGCTTTTAATTCTATGTTTATATCAAGCTCTTGAAATTTAAAATGCCCAGAAACTCAAGGCTGATTTACTAGTATACCTTTCTGCAGAAAACACACACAAAGGTGGTCAGAAAATATCATTCTTCATCAGTACTCGTAGAGGTCACGTTATTTCCTCCATCGAGATGACATCACTAGTGCTAAGGAGCCTTTATTAGCCTTTACTTGTTATCTCCAAGAATAACAAAAATAGTTCTGTAGAAAATAGGAAATCAACCTAGGAGCATGAGAGGGGAATATTTCACTGATTTCGGCAGATGACTCCCACAGTCTTAGGGAAACAGATTTAAGGAGATTCAGAAGTCTAGTTCTGGATCCCTCTCTTCCAACAAATGACATCTTATTATTTTGACTAATCCTCAGAAAAGGTTCAGATTGCTCCAGGGAATGTAAGCACAAATTCACGTATTTTAGTTAACAGCATAAGATGAAGTGACAAGGCAGAAGACACCCGATTAATTCATTATTTTCACTTATTAATACAGCTTATTTCAAGTTTGATTCTACTGAAACGCCTGGCATGAATTGTCCTTGCCATGGTGCCATCTGCTCTTAACTAAGGAAGAGCCTATTTAAATGTTAGGAATTTGTTACTAACTCTACAAATTTAAATGATTACACTCAACACTGCTCATTTCCTTCTTGATCACTAAGCCTCAGCTAAAAATCAAACCAAAATAAGAGAGTGGCGATGTGGTCATTTTTTTCTTGCAGATATTTTAAAAATATGTCGCTTAAACATATGGCTGAATAGGGTGTGGGGAGGGGCTCTTCATTTACAGGAATTGATATTTTGAAATGTGAGCAATTAAGTTATGATTTATGCCTGACAGAAAAGTAAGGAACATCAAATTGAAATTTTTCTCAGTTCAGACAAATTTTACATTGTGACCATTATTTAAAATATATGGTTTTTCCAATATTTAAAAATTATTGTTGTGATTTTGAAATTGATAAGAACCTTCGAAGCAGGAACTTTTACCCAAAGTAAGCTAAGAAATGGACAAATTCCCAAGAACTCACCCACTCAGTTAAATTGTAGAAATGTATGCTGACATTTTTATCAGGGTTTCACTGATGAATAACTCCAAGAAAAGCATTTACATTCACAACCTCATGGACTGCTGTTTGTTTAAGAACTGCCCAGGTGCTGCCATCAATATGCTTACAGGAAAGGGAATTTTATAATCACCTTGAATGAGGGACTTTACACTAAGAAAATATGTTAAGCAGATTCTAAATTGTATAGTTTGCTTCATTTTCTGCTCACAAAAGTCGTTTGAAATTTTGGTAGAATTGGTTCAATTTTCTACTCGTGCTTTTAGTAAGAGTGCTGCCCCTGATAAAAGAGGGGTCTTAAGAGGTGAACAATTCAAATCCCAGATGGACCTTTACTCTTCCTGCTTTGTTTGCAAGTTATGCTTCACTTAGAAACAATGGAAAGATACTTCAACCTCTGAGCCAGAAAAGAGAGACAAGACTTTTTCATCTCATTTGCGCTCCAAATAACATTTTATTTCTCTTTCCTACAACTAAAGAAAGATAGTGACTTTGGGTTCCTTTCTTTTATCATCAAATTAACACTAGATCAGAGGGTTCAGTGATTTTCTTTTGTTTCTATGAAGACAAGTAATATGCATTATGAGCTTTTTTTTTTTAAGATCAAGAAACAAAAAGAGGAATACAAGGAAATATTTTATTTCTTTCTCCTGCCATTTCCATTTTGAGAGATTCCTTTAAGAATGCCTCATGTGTAGCAAACAAATAAAAATGAAAATAAAGTACAATAATGATTCATATATATTTTCGATGTGATTGTCATACACACGTATATCTACTATAGACTTACTTGGGTTTGAGTGTGAATGCTTTGTGATATTATATTGTGAGACTGATTTTATTCTATGTTATTATTGAAAATAGCAAGCAGAAAATATGTTTTGTTTGCCTTGGACATGTGCCAAAATTAAATCCTTCCATTACATGTAACTTCATGAATTCCTGCCAAACCCTAAAGAAAGCAATGAAGTGTAAACTTGTAGTCATGATTGCTAACACCAAAGACAGTGATTTAGAGTTCACATACAGTGTTGCAGTAATTTATTGTTCTAGAAAGGAAATTGCAAAGACTTTATGCTAAGATAAAATGAATTGACAGGGGACATATGCTCTTTCAAAAAGAAAATGAAGAATTTCAAAGGTTGGCATAGACCTAATTCCCTTCACCTGACAACTACCAGCCAAGAGAATTGTGCTGTAAAGAGTAATTCATTCTCAACATTTTAGAAACTAATTGATCCTTTAAACTGTTGTCTGAAATATTTTTTAAAAAGACTATTTTGACAGTCAACATTTTTGAGGAAAAGTATTTTGAAGTTACGGTTTACAGAACCAAAGGGATGTTGCTATATTTTACTCAAACTTTAAATCGTTTCCATAATTTATCATAATTGTAAAAATAAATTAGCAAAATATTTTATGCAAAATTTTAACAACGTTAAAAAGCAGTTCTTATGTTATTGCATATCTAAATGGCAAAGGGTAATATCTAGGAAAATCTTGCATTAGTATAATCATCTGTCTTCATTCCAACAACAGATTGAATTTTTAAGGAATATTGACCTTCACAACCCATGGGTACCCACACCACATGATTACTTTGGCTCTTAAGCCTTTATCTGTTGCCAGTATAATGGAGGAATGTGTGATACATGGGTCTCATGGCGAGGGAAAATTGAAGATTAGGAGCATATATTTGGAGGCAAACTTCTAGGAATAAAATCCTAACCCCTGTTGATTCTGTGATAGTAGGCAAGTTACATTCTCTGTGTCTATTGGTTTCTTCAACAGTAAATGGGGCTTAAGAGGTCTTCTTAAAAGCTGGACACTGTTTAATGTTTAGTACATAGAGTTCAGTAAATACTAGCAATTTATATGATCAAGATAGTGTATATTTTGGCCATCAAATAATCTTATCACATTGATAGGTTATAGAGGACATTCTTTAACTAGATGTACCCGGTATATAGCATTTTATGCAGGGTCAGTCATCCATACAATAGGATTTCAGATGCTTTGGAAATAATATCATGTCCTTTCAAGTGTCTTCTCAACCTAGTCACCTTTAATTATATAATTAAAGACTTCAAAATCTGATACTAAAAAGATTAACCACAAGAGTGGGAAAATATATAGTCAGGGAAGACTGAGGGGAAAAAAAAAAACGATTATTTAGCTCATAGGTATGGTACCTTGCCTAGAAGATTTAAAATGGGAGAGGGAAGATTATAGTAAGAAATTTAGTCTATAAAGTGAATGCCAAATTTCACTGTTTGCGTGGATTCAACTCAAGACCATTCTGAAAACTGAGAAACAGGACTGAGTTTATGTTTATGATACAGTTTTGGAACAATATTGGTAAATAATATTAATGCCAATGTTTACTGTTTCCTCCTAATTTTGTTTTCATAAAATGTTTGGAAAGACAAGATTTCTGCATACTTAGTCATCAGTTTTTACCTTTTTGTTTAGCATTACACAAAAGCAAATATTAAAGAGTTGGTGTTATCTAACAAACAATGCTCTTTTTTGGGGGGGTGCGGGTGTGCATGGACTGCGAATTGAACCTGGGGTCTCTTCACATGGCAGGTGAGCAGTCTACCACTGAGCCATCCATGCATCCAGGAAAGAATACTTTGAACTTTTGCTTTTTTTTGGATTCTGGTTTTCGTTTTATCCCAAATTAGTTTCCTGAGCTAAATAATTAAGTCTAAAATAATCCATTATAGGCTCATATAATTTAAAATTTGTGAAAGTTGTGCTAGCTAGCTATTTTGCAATATACTAGAAAAATCTTCTTAAGTACAAACTTCACCTAAATAGAAACCTTACTATTAATGAAAAGAAAGGAGGTCGATTTGTGACTGTAAAAATTGCTGAGATGGAAAGGATCAATTTAACAACCATTCAAATTCTTAGAAGCAAGTTTCTGCTACATTAAAATAATGTTTTCAATGCCTAATAATTGAATTCTTGACTGGAGACCAACCCTATATTTATTATGCATAACACAGGCAGGAAAAATAGATGGGAAGCATTTCTGTTTCCTTCATGTGACTTCTGGAATTAGCCCAAGGTTCACATGTGAATAAAAATAAACTTTTTAATTAATACTATAATTCTTTATTAGGCTTGTTAATGATTACTGGCCCTTCCAATTTTGACAAGAGATATAATTTTTATTGGTCTAGTTGGCTAATAGACCTTTGCCTGTGGTGATGTTCTTGTCACACTCTCTTGCATGCTTCCTAGAAAATAACAATTAAAGTTAATAGAGTATTTATCATTATTTCAAGGCTGTAATTTTTTTTCCAACATGTAACTGCTAAGATCTGAATGCAGCATTTGCATTTAAATTAATCCTGCAGGCATTAAATGGCAAAATGTAAGGCCCAATGAAATAAGTATAGAGATGTACCTGACTTAATGATTTAGCTATTGTTTATTGCTCCCTTAATGTATTCCAACCATTATGCTATCATTGCCTTAGCTCAACTCTTTACAACAGTTCTGCAAAGAAATATTAACCCTAACATATAAGTTGAGGAACTGAGTTCAAATAAGTTATTTATAAGTAAAATAATATAAATTTGCCATTTTCTAACTTTTTTTTTTTTAATTTATGGAGTTTCACATGGTTTAATTGGTAATGGCAGAGCCATGCATAACACTCAGACCTTGCTGGCTTCAAGCTTTCTCTATTTTGCTTCCTCTCCTTGTCTATGGCAATGTCTCCAGTAATGACAGAAATTTTTACATCATGTTATAGTTAAGATTTAACTGGAAGCTAGCTTTCAAAAGTATCAAGGGACTTTTGTATTTAGGCATAGACATGCTTTAAGGGAATTATTAGCTGCCTGATCCATCTCTTACACAAATTTCTGTTTATATAATGATTTGGGCTTTAAGACATATGCTCTAGAAATGAGACACAACAAATAAATATGGAACATATATTAACTAATTAAATTCTACATGATAGAGATCAGAAGAATACAGAAATTGCATTTCCTACCCATCCTCAGATATAGTTAGTAACGGTAGACAATCATCTTCAATTACTGAGTTTGGAGGCATTTGGATGGAAGGAAACTTGGAAGAAACAAAAGAAAACTTTTGTTTTCTTTACTTATTTTAGGTAAGTAATTCTAATAATTATATATCTAAACATTCTGAAAAATAATTGATAGGCCATACAACCTTTATAGTTTTGCCTAGCTCTAAACTCAATAATGATTCTATTCAGTTCAGCAAAAATTTAATGACTACCTACTATATATCAGCTACAGTGGCCCATTTACTATGGCACCATGTAAAATGAAGACAGGGTTCAAATATACATGAGATTTGGTTGCTACAATACCTTACAAAACTGAGGATTCCCTGTATATCAAATATATTTAAGATAAATATGGCATTGATGGTAGATATAAATATAGCTATCATATGAATGAATTTAAGACTCCTGAATGTTTTCTTGACAGTATACATAAAGAGTTTCAGGGAAGTTCTATGTATATTACGAAACATGGATAATGACAATAATGGATAAATTAATGCAATGTGTTAATTTTTATCAAGATGATGCACCATGCTATCATTCCATCTAGTTTTTATGATATGCATTAGTATTAGTATAGCCATTATACAATTCAAGGAAAAAGTTATTCCTAGACAAATGCACAGCCCTTATACTGGCAAAATAGGCACCTGAATTCAAATGGACACCAAGAACCAAGTTCCTGAACCCAATGGTGGAAACCAACATAGAAAAGATATAAGATTTAAAATCATGTCCTAAAATGGATCACAAGTTTGATATTTACCAACCATGAGATATGAAAACATTTTTATTAGTTTGAATATATGTTTAAATTTGAGCTGGGCAAGAAACAAATTTTCCCTGTAAGTACTTTTGTAAGTACATTATTAAATCACCATAATCTTTATTTATATGTAAATGAATCATTAAATAACTCTTGGAATTGTTAAGTTGTACAGTGAAGGTTTCTAATGTTTTGCACATACTATGTCATTGTTTTTAAATATTTTTCTTCAGAAGTCCTCAGGAAAAGCATATCTAAGTTCTTTGAATATTTTTAACAGTAGGTGAAATACCAATGCACCAATTTTGCTCTAAAAGAAAACATATATTAACTTATGTGTCATGTCATCACATCCTTCTGTGTGGTAAGTTGTGAAGAGTATATGGAAAAAATGCTTTCATGTTGGCAACAATTTACTATTATGTTATAGAAATGAGATGTTTTATTAATCAAGTAATGCTGCTTGGTTCAAAAGATTGTCATTCAAAGGTTAATGTGATTTCTGGGATTATTACAACAAATTTAAATTTATGTCTATCCCTTAGGAGCTCTGGGGAAAAAAAAATACAGGCATTACAGTAGGAGAAATAGATATTTTCAATAAAATGTGGTGAGTTTATGAGAGTTAGAGAGACAAATAGAAAACTATTAACACCCAGAAGAGTTGCTTAACCCAGTTTATGATGTCCAAGAAGATGAAATCATTGAGGGGGGTTGTACGTCTTTGCAGTTAAGCCAGAGATCATGTAGTGAAAGGGTTCCACCTGAACTCAGAGAGTTCTACAGCTGGCAATACCAGCTTCTTGAGAATGAAACAATACCAAATATTTGAGAACAATATATTTACATAGTGAGTAAACGCAGTAAATTATTTGTACATGAATGCGGTGGTCATCTCTGGAAGTGACCATGGCTGGTTACTCCCTCCTGCTCTTTAATGTTTGCCTCTTTCTCCTCTGTGCTTCTCTTTTCAAAAATTGTCTTCACTCTTTATGCTACAGCACTGTGTTGCTACCCATGTATACACTTCTTCCAGGAGCTTATATCTTAGGATATTCAGTTTATTTTGATAGCTTTTCTGATATTCCCGTTTCCACTGTAAGTCCAATAAAAACCATCCTGAACAATTTATTTTTTGAAAATGCAAATCTAGTCGCAGATTTTCTCATTAACATTTTCAATATCTCTTCAAGTCTTTCAGGATATAAGCCAAAATGTTTTCCCTTGTATTTAATTAATTTAAATATTCTAAATGAGGTATTCCTATTTTGCTCTTCTTTCTTCATCTTACCCTGTTTTGCTTGATGCTTGTGGGTAACACTATTCACAATTCTTTCAATAATGCAATTTTATGCTTGCATAGTTTTATTTATGTTGTTCCTTATGCCTGGAATGGCCTCAATCATCTTGCTTTCATTTTTTGCTTGAATACTTTCTCTTCTTTAAAAGAAAATATTTTTTAAAATATTTTCATTGACAAATCTTCATATACCTACAGTCCATAAATGATGTACAAGTAATAACTCACAATATGACCACATACTTGTGTATCTTGGAAAAAACTCATACATTTCATACCTCTTCACCCTCCCTCTCATTGACCAGAAGTATTTCCATCTACCCAATTAATTTTACCCCATCCCCCTTATTTATTCATTTTTCTCCTTATTTTTTCCTTATCTGTCCATATCCTGGATAAAAGGAGCATTAAAAAAGGAGCATGAGACACAAGCTTTCATAAAAGCAATATCATCATAAAATCATCTTCAAGAATTAAGGCTATTGGAACACAGCTCAACAGTTTCAGGTACTTCCTTCTAGCCACTCCCAAACACCACAAACTAAAAAGAGATATCTCTGTAATGCATAGGAATAGCTTTCAGGATATGCTCTTGACTCTGTTTGAACTTTATCAGCCACTGAAATTTTATTTTGTCTCCTTTCTCTCTTCTCCCTGTGGTGAAGAAGTCTTTCTCAGTCCCATGATTCCAGGTCCTGGCTCATCCCAGGAGTTCTGACTTACATTGCTAGAGAGATTTATACCCCTGGGAGTCATGTCCCACGTGGTGGGGAGTGCAGTGAGTTCACTTACTGAGTTGGCTTAGGCCACATATGAGCAACAAAAGAGGTTCTCCCAGAGTGTCTCTTAGGCATAATTACAAGTAGGCTTAGACTGTCTTTTGCAGGAATAAGTTTCAAAGGAGTGGATTTCAAATTGAGGATTCAAACTATTGATTTGATTGTCCTTATTGCTTGCAAGAATACCAGGAATTCTCCAAATGGGGAAGTCGAATATTTCCTCCTTTCTCCCCAGGCCCCTCAAAGGGTCTTTATTTATTGCCCAAATTATTCTGGGATGTATCAAGGCATCACACTAACCTGGACAAACCAACAAGGTCTCACACTCTATTCAAGATTCCATGTACTTTTGGGGTTAAAGTAAACTGATCATACAAGTTAAGTTAGGAAATGTGCTATGCAATATATAAATTTTGCTCCAAATAAATATCTCTCCCTTTGGTCTCATACAGAAGCTGAAATTTTAAAATATGGACAATATGGTCCCTTACCCTGTATTCTGATCTACCCTAGTCCTATCCAGATCAGTTTTATTCATAACTCTAGTTGAAATCTTATCCTTTTTCCAACTTTTAAAACAATTCCTGTATGGGGTAGTGCTGACTTTCATAGCTTCAGAGCTCTAATGCTGAGTCTCAGTTGTCACATAAATGCCTGAAATTTCTAGGAATAACCATGTTTTATACAAACAGCTCAGTTTCAGAATTTAGAAATAACAGTTACAACTCCTGAATATATGTGACTTCTGTAAGAGCTTACAGTCTAGGACCCTTTATAATAGGCCCCAACCTGATAACCCATACTCTCGACTTATGTTCCCCAATATTTCATATTATAGTTGGTCCATATGAGTGAGGCATGCTAATATTTGAGTTTTTTAAATGACATTTCATTCAATATATAGTCCTTAAGGTCCATTCAGCTAGTTGCATGCCTCACAGCTTCATTCTTCCTTGTGATCAATCAGTAGTCCATTGTATGTTTACACCGCAATTCCCCTTTCCGTTCCTCAGTTGCTGTACCCTTAGGCCACCTCCATCCGCTGGGAACCATGAACACTGTCACCATAAACAGCAGTGTGAAATGTCCATTTGCTTCCCCACACTCAATCCTCGCAGGTATACTGAGCAAAGGGGATGCAGGATCATACAGCAACCCCACCCTTAGCCTCCTGTGGGACCACCACACTGCCCTCCAAGGGGCTGCACCTCTCAGCTTCCCTACCAACAGTGAATAGGTATATATCTTTTTCTGCATTTTCTCTACCACTTGTTTCTCTCTGTTCATTTTTAAACAATTTTATTCACACATTATGGAATGCAATCTAAGTAAATAGCCATGCCTTCACCACCATCATCTATATGAAGACATTGTTTTTTCTTTTACAAAGCATTCATGCACCTCTCCCATATCGCACCTCTCCCATATCCCCTGTCAGCTGACATTTAGTTTTGGCATAATGCCTTCATTATATTCAGTGGAAGCATATTATAGTGTAACTGTTGACTATAGACCCTAGCTTGCACTGATTGTACTTTTCCTGTATACCATCCATTTTCAACACCTTGCAATGTTGACATTCATTTGTTCTCCCTCATGCAAAACTGTTTTTTTACATGTCATTTAATCACCATCATTGTCCACTCTAGGCATTCCAATGTTATACCACCTCAATCTTTATCCTCTATCTTTTCTCCTAGTTTCATATATGCCCTTGGCCCTTCTCCCTCAATTATACTCACATTCAGCTTCATTCAGTGTACTTATATTATTGTGCTACTAGCAGGTAGAATGCCTTCTCTTTTAATACTCACCTCACGTGTTACCTTTTCTAGGAAGTTTTACAGCCCTAGCTTTTATTTGGATGCCCTTCTTCAATATTACTTTCCAGATGCATTTTGTATTGCTGTGTCAAAGAATATTCCCAACGGTACTGAATGATATGGTACATCTGAACATCTATGGAGTTATTTGTTTTTAATTAACATTTTTAGCTTTAAATAATTCAAGATTCACCTGTAGTTAAAAGAATTAATATGGAGATACCCACATATCCATATGCAATTTCTTTCTTTTGTTGTGGTTTTCGTTTTGTTTTTAATTTTTTTCATACACAATTTCTCTCAAGGATAACATCTTGCAAATCTATAGTGAAGGATCACAAGCAGGATGTTAACTTTGATATAATCTCTACAAATCTTCAGATTTCTTAAATTTACATGGAGTCATTTGAGTTTGTGTGCTGTGAGGGCGTATGGGCATATAAGACTATGCATTCCACATTTCCACCAACGATGTATGAGTGATAGAATTTCTCTGACTCCTTGTCAGCATTTGATGTTGCCACTATTTTTTTTTCAGCCATCCTGTTATATGTGTAGAGATATCTCGTCGTGGTTTAAGTTTGCATTTCTCTAATGGCTAGCGATGTTGAACATTTTTGCATGCACTTATTTACTATCTGTATATTTTCTTTAGTGAAATGTCTGCTCGTTCTTTTGACAATTTTCAAATTGGGTTTTATAAATTACCATTGATTTATGAGTTTGCTTCATATGTTGAAGATAATAATCTTTGTAATATATATGGTGTGCAAATATTTTCTCTCAATATCTCCATTTTCTCTTAAGAACTTTTACATAACAAATATTTTTAATACTAACGAGCTTCACTTAAAACTTTTTTATGAATCGTGCTTTTAGTGTCTAGACCCTCTTCCCCCAATTTCTTCTTCTATTTTAAAATTTTCTGTATTTGTACATTTTCCCTATATTTTAATCATTTTGAATATTTTTCTATAATGAGTGACATTTAAATCAAACTTCATGTTTCTGTGTGTGTGTGTGTACTTAGGAATGTCCAATTGCTCTGGAATCATTTGTTGAAAAGGCTATCATACGGGCTTTAGGATTACTCTTCAGGAAGTTGTATAATATAATTTTCATTTCTTTAATGTGTTTAGGACTAATTAGGTCATTTATTTCATCTTAATTGAGTTTTGGTAGATAGTGACTTTCAGGAATTGCTTCTTTTCTTCGAAGTTGAGAAATTTCTCAGTATAAAAAGTATTCATAAGATTACCTTATTATGATTTTATTGGCTGCAGCATTTGTAGTGATATGTCATGTTTTATTTCTGATTTATGACTGCCCTCTTTTTATCTCTGCCAGTACTGCTGAAGTTATATCAAATTTATTGCCTTTTCAAAAGAACCAGCTTCTGATATCCTTGATTTTCTCTATTGCTTCCGTGTTTTAAATTTCATTGATTTATTTTCTTAATGTTATTATTACATTATTTCTGCTTGCTTTGGTTTTGTATTGCTCTTCTGTTTTTAGATATTGATGTGGCAACTTAGATTATTAATATCAGAACTTTCCAGTGTTCCAATGCAAAGATATTTAATTTTGTAAATATCTCTCTTAACCCTGCTTTACCTGCCTCACATGTATTTGTATATGCTATAATTTCCATTTCATTCAGGTCTACAACTTTTTTTAAAATTTTCTTTAAAACTGCATGTTTAACATATGGATTGTTTAGAAGTCTGCTTAATTTTCAACTGTTTGAAAAATTCCAGCTTTTTCTCTGGTATTTATTTCAAGTTTTATTTAGTTGTTGTACAAAAACTCTCATTGTCATTGCTTTCCAGGCTGCTATGAAAAATAAATAACAGAAATTGGAAGTTATTGTCTCACTATTTTGGAGGTTAGAAGTCCAACATTAAGGGATATGGCTTACCCGGCCTCTTAACCAGAGAAGACTTTTCTTTCCTTTTTGAGAGGCGGGTGGATCTATGCCAGCTGCAGTTTCTGGTTGCAGCCCACGTTATCACCCAGCTTGGAACTCACGAAAGAGTTGTCTTCAAGTCCTGAGGACCTCCACAATCTACATTATTTTTTCCCAACATCCTGACTTTTTATGATTGCACTGAATAATTTCTTATGTATTTAATTTTATATAGAGGAGAGAAAAGTGTTGCCTGGGAAGCAGAAGTTATTAGAAATGCCTTGTCTTAGAACCAGAAGACTGAATTCAATTTAACATGTTGAAAGTGATGAAAGATGAATTATTTTCCAAAGGAATTGGCTCTGGACTGAGTGTCATACGGAAGATTTTCCAAAAAGAAATCATGGGCTTTACTTTTTTAGCTATACTTTAAATCTCATGTGGTCATAGACCAAACTGGAGAAATCAAAGCAAAAATAGAACTTAATATTTGGGACAAGCTTTCAAGTATTTTAAAAAAAGCATAGAGATAGAAAATAATAAGAGACAAACTTTGTGAACTGTGCTTATTTCAAATTTAAACTTCTTTTAAAAGTAGGCAAAAATGGACATGCAGATAAACATAAAGTAAATAATTTACTCATTATATGACAATCATTGGAAATTTGAAAGCAGAAATTATATGACTTATTTTAAAAGTGAAATAGCCCAATTTGTATCATCCTAGCAACCAGTGTACTTTCTGTTACAAAATTGGAAAAAATGTATTAGATATTTGATGACATAAATAGAAGTTATGGAAGGGGTACAGATTGCAACACAGAAAATTTAAAAACTAAGATGATTTTATTTGAAAAATATCTTTCTGAATACATGTTTTCACTCTAATTAAACGTGGTATTATAAGGGCTTTGTTCTCAGTAAAATTTAAGCTTGAGGCAAACACGCATTTGTATAGATGAAGTTGCATATATTGGCCCTGGTAATATTTCCAGTTAATATTTTCAGCCGTATCTGTTGTCATTTTTGCCCTGGATTTGTATGTTGTAGTTCACCTTCTCTTAGGTGCTTTTCTTTGAATTGTCATTTTAGTTTCATTGTGTTGCATGTAGTCTTTATTTTTTTCAAATTTCCTTTTGCTTTCACCTCTTTCATGTATTTATCCATTGAAATTAGTAAAGAAATGCAAGAGAAAAAGTAATCCTTTAACCTATCCAGAGTCTTCTGAAGTACAGTGAAAACACAAACTTGAAAGAATATGAAAACAAGATAAATAAGCTCAGAGAAAATCTAATGAAACTTTTATCAACTAAATTCAGTGAAAAATGCTGTTTGTAAAGCATGTCTGAATTGACCCAAATAAATTGCAATAACTTCTCACTAGCTGTAGGGCAAAGAATTGTAGATAAAGAGCTGTGGATACTGTCAGATTTGAACTAAAAACACTACAATCTTGTTTTTCAAATAAAGGACGCTTTCTTTTTCTCCAAATGTTAATACATAATTTTCATGCCCCTCCTCTGAAAAGTTACTTTATTCCCTTTTCTATGTACTTGATAGGTAATTAATAATATGAATAACTAATTCTGGAAAATTCTTCCATAGTCAATATATTTTCCTGTATCAGTTAAATTCTTTATTTATAACAGTGTTATGCATGGTTTGTACAATATTGAGGTGAAAATATAAGATAGTTCTAAAGAAAGGGTTAGCATATTGTCTAATCTGAAACCTGCCATGTGGCCATTGCCCTTTGGATGCCTCACCCTTATTACCTACTCTCAGTACTAGCAGCTATGGCAGTCACCCATTGCAGATACCATAGACATCCTATCATTCCTTCCAGTCAAATATATCAGGGTCTCCCCACCTTTGAGGCCAATCCACTCTACTAGAGCTAGCACCCTCTCCCATTCCAGCTGGTAAATGTTCTGATTCATTGTTCTAGACCTCTCAGGTAAAAGCAGCTTTTACTGGTAAAGATGGATAAAGATGGATGCAGGACCACGCTATATAAGCCTAAATCACAAATGCAGATCACTACACCAGACATAATGTACTGACGGATCTCACATTATTGTCACCCAAAATGAGTCATCAGTCCTCCCACCTGCTCATTTCCCTAACATATTCAAACTCCGGGTATATATTTAGCTCTGTCAATCATCACTTACATTGTTTCTGCTGCTCTCTTGAAGACTGTGCAACTAGTCCTTAGAGCAAATTATAACGTAATACAATCGAATTGTTTATGTTTATATCTGCTATAAAGATTCAGTGTTTGTTTTGTGTTTTGAGTTAGCTAAATAACTAATAGTCTATATTGTCATACTGTGTGCATTAATGCTATTTTGTACAAATATCAAGTATCAAATGAGAGAGTACTTTCATAGTTTCCAATTTGGTTTTCAAACAACTGAATACCAATGCATGGATTATAAAATCATTCTTACCACTTATTTTACATGCCAATAATAATTTATGATATTTAAATTTATAATACCTTTCAAATTTTTACGAAAACAGACTTGTCATACCAAATTAAGCTATAAATATGCAGTACAAAGGGAAAGTAACAAATTAGATATGAAATAATTTGGACCTTTTAAAGAAATGTATAATCCCTCAGATCTCTATAGCATCTCCACAATAAAAACAAGCAAATCCTTAATCAAAACACATTTACAGTAAATCTCCACACAGGACTCATTAAAATAAACGGAAGTGAAAGGTATTCTTTTACTACTCCCTGTAAGCAAGTTTTTGACATTGATTCCAAACACCAAGTTGGGATATCATGATAATGTTATCACATATATTTGTACACCAATAAAAATATTATTTCAATTTTGGGGGGATAAAATAATAAATGAATAAATATGGAAATAACTGAGTTAATATTGATAAGAGAAAAATTATAGTTAAATTATAATACTTATTTTATCAGATAATTTTAAATTATATTTTCTCATAAATACTCCAGAATTAATGCAGTATCTCTCATAAGGTTATATTCAAGGTACAATATAGGGAAACAGTCATTTAAATCTTGCCTTGTGGGAGATCTACTTCTTAACTCAGTCCTATGGCTGTAAGAGATAGAATAAGAGAGAGGGAGAGGGGAAGGGAAGAAGAGAACCATGGAAGTCACAGCTATTTGTAATTTAATCTCAGAAGCCATGTTAAACCACCTTTGCCACATTCTATTCCATAAGAAGGGAGACGTTAGATCCAGCCCACCTCACAAGGCAGAGGTCATTGAGAGCCATTGTAAAGACCTCTTGTCACAATTTTTTTATATATTTATGGATGCTTATATTCTATCATTTAGAAAAACAACAGTCTTTCCCTGTAGCTATAAATATCCAGTTGTTTTATATTTGACGGCACTTTTGTGACAGATGGGATATGTTTGCATTACACATGAAAAAATGATATGGATGCAAAACCCAACTAAAATGATAGAAGACCTAAATATATGAACCAAAACTATCAAACTCTTAGAAGAAAACATAGCAAAGTATGTTCAGGACCTTGTAGAGGAAATGGTTTCTTTTTTTTACACCCAGATCACATTTTATTTTCTTGATGAAGTCCTTTGAGATGCAAAAGTTTTTCATTTAATGAAGTTCCATTTATCTATTTTTATATTGAAGATAGTTAAATGGAAAAAATAGATAAATGGAAACTCATTAAATTAAAAATAGATTTCAATAAACTTTATTAAGAAAACAAACTAACCACTTAGTCACTGGGAGAAAATACTTGGAAACCACATATCTGAAAAAAAGATTAATAGCCAGAATATACACAGAAATCTTTCAACTTAATGACAAAAGACAAAAAAGCCAATTTAAAAATGTGGACATTTGAACAGAGCTCTGTGTTAGTTAGGGTTCTCTAGAGAAACAGAATCAACAGGAAACACTTGCAAATATAAAATTTATAAAAGTGTCTCATGTGACTGCAGGAATGCAGAGTCCAAAATCCGCAGGGCAGGCTGTGAAGCTGACGACTCCGATGGAGGGTCTGGATGAACTCCACAGGAGAGGCTCGCCAGCCAAAGCAGGAATGGAACCTGTCTCCTCTGAGTCCTCCTTAAAAGGCTTCCCGTGATTAGATCTAGCATCACTAATTGCAGAAGACACTCCCCTTTGACTGATTACAAATGGAATCAGCTGTGGATGCAGCTGACGTGATCATGACCTAATCCTATGAAATGTCCTCATTGCAACAGACAGGGCAGCACTTGCCCACTCAGATAAACAGGTACCACAACTTGGCCAAGTTGACACATGTCCCTGACCATGACAAGCTCTCGACAGAAGAGATCAAAATGGCCAGAAAGCACATACAAAGGTGTTCAGCATCATTAGCCATGAAGGAAATGCAAATGAAATCTACAATGAGACACCATGTCACACCCATTAGAATGACAGCCATTTAAAAAACAGAAAATTACAAATGTTAGAGAGGGTGTTTATAAATAGGAATTCTCATTCATTGCTGGCAGCAACATAAATTGTGCAGCCATTGAGGAAGAGAGCTAGGTGGCTTCTCCAAAAGTTAATAGAATTACCATATGACTTGGCATCCCCTCTTCTAGTTTTCTACATAAAAGAATGGAAAGAAGATACCCAAAATTCATCTGCACTCTAATGTTTATAGTGGCATTAACATTTGCCAAAAGACAGAAACAACCCACACCTCCATCAATTAAGTGGATAAACAACATATTATATATACAAACAATGGAATATTATTCATCCATAAGAAGGATTGATGTTCTGATCATGCGGCAATATGGATGATGTTCAAAGACAGCATGTTGAGAGAATTTAGCAGGCACAAAAGCACAAATATTGCATGATTGCGCTGATATGAAATAATTAGAAAAAGCAAACTCATGGAGTCAGAATCAAGAATAGGGGTTGCTAGAAGAGGGGGTGGGAATAGGGAAGGGTAAGAGTTAAGGCTTAAAATACACAGGATTCCTGTTTCCAAAATGGAAATATTTTGATAATGTATGTGGGTGCTGATATAACATTGTGACCATGTTTAACAGCACTGAAGTATAAATCTCAAAGTGGTTAAACAGGGAAAATGTTAAGTTGTGTATAGGGAACAGTACAATTAAAAAAAAAAATCTATGGAACTGCACCACACAAATAGTGGACCCAAAGTTAAGCCACAGGCTATACTTATTAGTAAAATTATAAAAATGTGCTTCCATCAATCATAACAAATGTTCCATATCAAAGCAAGGTGTTATTAATAGGTGATATGTAGAAATCCTGTATTTTATTCATAGTTATTATGTAAACCCACAACTTCTCTAATACAGAAAAAAATGGTAGAGAGAAAATGATGCCCTAATAAATGTTAGCCAAAGTTAAATTTTCTCATAAATTAATATGATTTCAGCTCATCTCTAGGATCCAAATCTCTTTTAGAAATTTACCTAAGTGTAAAACAGTGTTTTAAAATTATTTTTCTGCATGCCTCACCAGCTCATTTGCCTTTTATAGTCGACTAAGGAAATGCTAATACCACAAGCAATCCCAGTATGTGACTTATTCTCTAATAAGAGGATATTCTTACACCATTTGATCCGTCTTTGTAAAGTTTCTAAACATGCTGCTTTGCCACTTAGGTTGTTAAGTTGGTAAAGGGAAAAATGTCAGAGTACTGGCAGTGCATGTGTAAATGCTCCTATTAACTCACTAAAATGAAGAGCACTCCATACTAATGCACAAAAGGCTGGAATTTGAATTTGCATTGCTTCAGTTGTGCCAAAAAGTGTGTTCCCTGTATATTTTACCTGTTCAGGCTGCACGCTGCCCACTGAAAAACAAAAAACAAAACCGAAAACCAAAAACATGCTAAGTTCAATTTAAAGGCAGTATGTAATTGAAGAGTCATTAAATAGTATCCAAAGATCAATGCCTACTTTTAAATCATTAAAACCCAAATAACTTCAAAAAGAAAATGAAAAAAAGTAAAGACTATTCTTTCTGAAGTTGATGGACATAAATAGATATTCTGGGAGGGTGACAATCTGAACACATTTGTGATTCTCTCTTGCTCAGAACTCCCTATGTTGAATAATAACTGTGGAAAGCATGCAGGCAGATGCTGGGCAATGCATTTAACCTGAATCCGCATGTATGAGGACAGTTGACCATTCTAAAAGTCCTGCACAAAGCACCACTTGTTTAGTAGTTGTTCTAGTTTGCTAGCTGCCAAAATGTAATATACCAGAAACAAAATGGCTTTTAAAAAGGGGGAATTTAATAAGTTGCTAGTTTACAGTTCTAAGGCCAAGACAATGTCCCAATAAAGCAAGCCTATAGACATGTCCAATCAAAGGCATCCATGGAAAGATACTTGGTTCAAGAAGGCTGATGAAGTTCAGGGCTTCTCTCTCATCTGAAAAGGCACATGGTGAACACGGTATCATCTGCTCGCTTTCTCTCCTGGCTTCCTTTCATGATGCTCCTGGGGAGGTGTTTTCCATCTTCATCTCCAAAGGTTGCTGGTGGGCTCTCTGCTTCTTGTGGCTGTGTCTTTCTGCTCTCTCAGAATCTCCTGACTTTCTCTTTTGTCGTTCTCTTTTATAGGATTTCAGTAAACTAATCAACACCCACCCAAATGGGTGGAGACCCATCTCCACCTAGTCCAATTTAACAACCACTCTTATTGAGTCACATCTCCAGAGAGATGATCTAATTACAGTTTCAAACATACAGTATTGAATAGGGATTAGAAGAAATGGCTGCCTTTACAAAATGGGATTGGGATTAAAACATGCTTTTCTAGAGTGCATACATTCTTTCAAACTGGCAGTAGTGTAAAATATTTTCAGATTCATAAGGCACATTGTCGGAAACACTCACAGAGCTGCTGGAAGAAAAATGCTTAGAATCACCTAAACAATATGTCAAGCAAACAAGGCAAAAAGAACACAAGATAAAGGTGGCTAGTGATGACACAAAATAACAGTGAGCACTGAACATTGAAATAAGTGCTGGACGGTAACAATGTAACTGAGCCACCGTAATAGAACAGGGTCCTTACATGTTGCACTGATTTTGAGAATTGCATGGATAGTAAGAACCAAAGAAAGTTGTAAATTGAAGTGAAGAGGGGTAATGAGATAGGAGGATTCCTGAACATCTTTCCTGATTCCTACAACTTTTAAAATATACTCCAATAGTATTTCAGAACTGAAATGTTATTTTTTTTTGGTTAGAAGAATTTTAGAATTCTTTATCAAATTATCTGTAATCATAAGGTGCTTATTTTATTATCATAAAAGAAATTTACTAAATCTGACAAAAAATGGACTAGAAAATTGTAATAGTACTATGCCTTTGTAAATAAATGATATTAAAAGTATTTTCACAAAGAAACTTTCAAATACAGATTTTTCACTGGCAAATGCTTTCTTATAACTAAAAGGAAAATCATACCACTCTTTACCCAAATTCTCCAAGAGAATAGAAAAGAAAAGTACATTTTCTAGCTCATTTGATGAACTGTGTTTTTATAAAAATATGTGCATTTTACAAGCATTGCCAAATTTAATGGAAAAATGTTTAGAAGATTATGAAACATTATTAGTAATTTACCTTCCTGTCTTTTTTTTTACCTGATTGGACTAACTAGGAGTTTATCAACCTTATGAATTTAAAAGACAAAACACAACAAAATGACTTTTTGCTTGGTTTAATATGGCTCTCCCAGAAGTCATCATATTATTGTTATTATGGTAAATAATCATTTATACATGCCAATATATTTATTGCTTCCTTTCATTACTTTTCATTTCTGCATTTCCATGTGTTCACTTGCGATCATTTTCCTTCTGGCAAATGTCTTGTCTAAGCTTTTGCTTCAATTCTGTTGGGAGAGCATTGCAATGCTCACAGTTTTAGTTTGCCTGAAAATGCCTTTATTTTATCATTATTTTTTGAAGTATAATTTTACAAATTATATAATTTTCAACTTTTCTCTCCATTTTCTTCTGGTTTTTATCTTTTCTTCTGGCAATTCATCTCTCATGGTTGCTGTTGTTACATGCAAATTATTATATATTTTTCTCTGTTTCCTTTTAAGCTTTTCTATTTTGCATTATGTTTTCAACAATTTCACTGAGATGTACTTAGCTATAATTTTCTTTGCACTTTTCTCGCTTAAAGTTTGATGACCTTTTTGATCTGTGGTTTCATGTTCTTCATCAATTTTGCAATAGTCTTAGCCAATTAAATATTCAAATATTTTTACTCCTTCATTTTTCTTTCTCACTTAAACATATATTAAACCTCTTCAAGTGCCTTATATGTTGGCAAGTATAATTTGTGAATTTTCCATTCCCTGACTTATAATGAAAAATATTCAAGTGCACTTTACTCTCTATGTGATTTTCATACCCTGTCACAATCAATAACCATTGATAATGCACTCAAGAAATCTATGCTGGCCCCTTATCAGACGCAGGATAATACATGGTTATACTGATAAACATGGATCATTGCCCTCAGGGGGTTAACAGACTGGTGAGGGAGCTGGTCTTGCATAACTTTTAAATTGTAATTGAAATTAATGGTTCAAATGAGAAGAACTGAGTTCAATGAAAGTTTACATCATGGGAAAAATGAACATTATTGGACATAACAATTCTCTGTGAAATGACACCTAAGCTGAAAACCGAAGGGCACATAGGAATTAGAATAGGAGCTTGTGAGGAGTCCCTGAAGGATTCCAGAAGAAGCTGAGCAATTAAGAGGCATTCAGTTGTGAAGGTAACCATATGGACGTGTGCTTAGGTCCTTCTAATATGCCTTCTTGTGCGGCAGTAGATATATAACTAAAAATTGAATTTCTCATGCAAGCCTGATTTATTGTGCTTATTTTATTCATTTACATTCATTTAGTTTTGCTATTTATACATATATATGGCGTGAGTGTAGTAAAGTTAGGTGATGGGGGAGAGACAGGGTGTAAGACATCTTATGTTCCTGGTGTTGACTATAGCAAATAATTTTTTTTCAGAACAACCTGTGAAACTGTGGCTTCCTGGTTCATCCTGCAATTCAGTGGTCTTTTGTCAATATAATTTATATGCAATGAATTCAACACACAGAACACTTACCCCTCCCTAGAAAGTTTGTCAGTACCTTTTTGTAGTCTTTGTAATTAATCTCTCCTCTGCCCAGGAAACCTCTAATCTGTTTGCTGTCATTACAGATTAGTGTTGCTTGTTTCATAATTTCTTATTAATGCCCTTGAAAAGAAAGTTTATTCTGAAACTTCTGAGTATAAGCTCTGTAAATGTCAATTAGGTCAAGTTGTTTGGCAGTATTCTCTAGATATTCTATTTACTTTCTGATTTTTTTGTGTGCTTATTCTATTGATTTCCGAGTGTATAGTTAAAATCTACCATGATGTGGATTTATCTCTTCCCTTTCTTTAAAATAGTTTTTATTGTGAAATATAACATATATACGAAAAAGCAATATATTTCAAAGTACATTGTAACAAGTAGCTAGAGAAGATATTTCAGAGTTTAGTATGGGTTACAGTTCCACAATTTTAGGTTTTGCCTTCTAGCTGCCCCAAGACATTGCAAACTAAAAGAAATATCAATATAAGAGAAGAGAAGCATGATGAAGGAACGAAAATGCCAGAAGGCAAGCAAACCTAGCCAGAGCCATTAAGACCCATGTTTTTCAAACTTTTTCAACTGCAGCTCTTAGTAAGAAATACATTTTATATTGCAAGCCAGCACATACATACATACATACAAATGTGAATATGTGTGTGTATATAATTAAAACAGGTTTCACAAAACAATACTTTCTTCATAAGATGTAAGACAGGCTCAAATTTTCTGTTTTATTTTATATATATATATTTTAAGTGTTAGTTGTGTACCACTAAAGTAATTGCACAACCTCTATTCAGTCATGACCTACAGTTTGAAATATACTTCATTAGAGGCTCTTCCCTGAAAAATCCATCTCTAAAACTTGGGCCATCTTTATTTATTCAGGTTGTCTTTCTATAATGCAAG
Organism: Myrmecophaga tridactyla; assembly: GCA_004026745.1. Lineage (NCBI taxonomy): Eukaryota > Metazoa > Chordata > Mammalia > Pilosa > Myrmecophagidae > Myrmecophaga > Myrmecophaga tridactyla. The sequence goes on from PVIY010014500.1 coordinate 22,788, forward strand.
GTGTTACAGCAAATAGTATAAGAAAGGACAGTAGTATGAAGTGTGTGGGAGAAGTAGATGAAGTACCAATAGTCCTTCTTCCCAAAGAAAAAACTCTTGCCCCAAAACTTAATATCTTTGCACCAATCAACAATAAAGGAAAAAATGTAAAAGCCAAAAATCAGCAGAGAAACAAAAGTTGGGACATGTGGATAGTGTTCATTTTAGTATTTGGGCAGTTGAGCTTGGCTGGCCAAGGCCTGTGAGTAATCCCTGAATGATAGGCTCGGGGAGGGGGGTGAGCTGAAGTGTGACAGGGGTATCTTGTTAGCCAAGATTAACTCAAGACTCAAAAATCACCAATTTAGAAAATTCTAGTCTACATAGTGTTTTTATATAACATCCCGCATGGCCCAGGAATTCAAAGATACTAGACAATAGGAATCCAGCAGTAAGCAGGTCCCTACCTTCTGGGAAGCTCTAGACCATAACTATGAAAGCATTTAACATTTACTAAGCATTTTTGATGTACCCTTTAAAACACTACGGTACTTCGTCTTTACAAAGACCCTATGAGGTACTACTGTTTTTCTGCTTTTACAAATGAGGAAATTGTAGCTTAAAGAGGGTAAGTGACCAGTTCCAAATCACCTAACATTGTTAAGTGGCAGACTCAGAAAGTATGATTCAAAGTCCAAATGCTCAACCATCACTCCCATTTATAAATGAAGTCAAATGGAGGCGTGCATCAACTCTCTGCAACCCTGCACTCGTCTGTGGGGTCTGGGACTTTGTAGGGCAGCCCAGGTGCAGCAACTATGACCATTCATGCCAGGCTGCAGGGGCCACTCCGTCCTGCTGCAGAGCCCAAAGCTGAGAATCAGGAGATGCCAGTTCCATCCCAGCTCTGCCACTTAAATCTGTGTACGCTTAACAGGAGTTTAAACTTCTGTGCGTTTTGTCTCCCATCTGAAATACTTGCCTTTCAAATAAGTATTCCAAAAGGTGGGCAGGGGGTTAAAAATCTAGATAGATGGACAGAAAGACAGTTAATATTCCAGTATAACAGCCACGTAGCTGCCTTAGCAATCAGTCCAGAGTGGAGCAGGAAGTCAAAGGGATTCAGGAGGACTATTTCTAAGAAATACGTGAAAATGAAGGTTTACTTGATATGCTTGAATACAGAGAATCTTAACACTTATGTCATAGAGTTTGAGAACAACCAAGTAAAAATGTTTTTAATGATACATATTAATTTCAGGGAAATAAAAAAGCTGAAGAGAAAGGAAATGTAACTGAAGTGTATTACGTGGCTCAGCTGTGGACATTCACATAGTGATAATAAGGTAAGTAGAGAATATTAACTAGCACCAAATTATAACTATATTGGGAAGGTAGGGGAAGAAGAAATGAGGGAAGACATGGAATAAGAGAGTGAAATCCTCATCTTCAGTGATAGTAATTTAAAAACATCGAAAACTGAAAAATCTAGACTAATATAAGCATTTTATTTAGAAATATGTAAATAAATTATAGGAGGAAAGTCTGGAAAAGTTGAAAATGGTTGCTTCTGTGGAGCAGAAATCAGGAATGTAAAGGGAGAAAGAAAGAAGATGACTTATTAAAAAATAAACTTTATAGAGCTATGTAACTTTTAAATTAGTATATCTGCTATCTAACTAACCAGTATTACACTACTGTATACAGTGTTGGGTAGATGTTAGGGTAAATAGGGTATCCACACCTTGATCTCTTACTACTTATGTGACCTCGGGCAAGTTACTTAACCTCTTTGAGCTTCAGTTTAATAATCTGTAACCTGGAAATATCAATTCCTATTTCATAGGAGAAATAAAACAAAGTGTTTGAGAAACTCTGCAGTTGAACTCAGATTCCAGCTTGGGCACTTACCTACATGGTGGAAAACTGTGCAATTTACTTAATCTCTGTGCCTCAGTTTTCTGAAAAATGGTGATTATAATAAGATGTACCTCAAAGAGTTGCTACAAGGATTTAAAGAGAAAATTCAAAATTTCCTGGCACATAATGGGTTTAATAAGTAACTATGAGGCATTAGGAGGGTTACATGAGATAACGTGTCATGCTCTATGTATGGTGCTTGACCCATAAGGCCCTCCCCTTCTCTTATAAATACATTATTAGCACAATCAAAGAAGCCCAGTGTTGGTCTCCCCAGCCAAACTGCAGTAACAGATCTCTACCTCCCACACAATGGTTGGGGGATATACAGTCTTGCCCTGTCACCAAGCCTCTCCCCAAACATACTTCTCAGGATAGTTGTTTTACTTGGAAAAAGCATGTAGGATTCATTTAATTCTTAAAGGGCTGCTTCAGTTTACTTAAAGATGTTACAATAGGGCAGGCTGAGAACCAGCGCCTTGATGAACAAGAAATTCTATCCAACCTGTCTCCCCAACCTAGGACTCTCAGAGAGCTTAGTACACAACAGGTGCACAGACAAGGTATAATGGATGTCATACAGCTTAAATGGGCACCCTCTGATATCAGATCAGAGTGGATCTGTAAAAATGACCATGCACAGAGAAAAGAAAAAAGAAATATTAATATAATGATTCAGCAGTCATGCTCATTTGCTAAGCCCTCCCTTCTCTGTTATGAAATCTCTCTATCCTTTGATCCTTCTCCCAATCTTAAAGGGTGTTTGGTGTCTGCCCATTCTAAGTTTTCATATAGGAAAGGGATGTCAAATATGGGATATGGGGGTGGAATTAGTTGATGTTCTGGAAAGGTTGGTCTCTCTGGGTTTTAGGAATTACCTGACCTAGGAACCCATCTGGAGGTTGTAGGTTTCTGGAAGTAATCTTAGTGCATGGAACTTTTGCAGAATCTCAGATAAAGGCCTAGATGTTCTTTAGGGTTGGAAAGAATGTTTAGTTTGGGGATTGGCAAAACGTGGTAATTAGCAATATCTAGCTGAAGCTTGTGAAAGAGCTGCCACTAGAACAGTCTCTCAGTTCTTTGAACTCTCTTAGCCACTGGTACCTTATTTTGTTACATTTTTGTCCCCTTTTGGCCAGGGAGGCCTTGTAGATTCCACAGTGCCAGGGCCAGGCTCATTCCTGGGAGGCATGTCCCACAATACTAGGGAGACTCTCACCCCTGGACATCATGTACCATATAGTGGGAGATGGTATTGATTTTCCTGCAGAGTTGGGATTAGAGAGAAAGAGGTCACATTTGATCAACAAAAGACGTTTACTGGAAGTAACACAGGCATAATTATAGGTAGGCTATAATTCTGGAGTGTGACTTCTCCACTACAGAAATAAGCTTCACAAGCATCAAGATTAAGGCTGGCTTGGCCTATTGATTTGGGTGTCCCTCCTGTTTGACACAGTATCAGGGTTTTCCTCAGTGGTAAAGCTTAATAGTTTCTTTTTTTCTCCCGTCGCTCAAGGGACTTTGCCAATCCTTTGAATTATCTGTCCAACATACTCTAGGGTATACCTGTGTATTAAATTAAACTATATTGTATTATAAGCCCCCATTCCCATTCTGGGCTCCACTTGTTTGGGATGTTTAAATGAGCTGTCTAAACAGGTTGAATTAGATTATTAGAAAATTTAGGGTTTGGACAAAATAAAACTCTCTTTCATTGGTCTCATACAGTAGATAAAAATCTAAAATACAGACAATATTATCTTTACCCCTTGGGCTGGTTTGAAGTTATTATGTATCCCAGAGAAGCCATGTCCTTTAATCCTCATTCAACATTGCTGGGTGGAACCTTTTTGAGTGTTTCCATGGAGATGTGACCCACTCAATTGTGGGTGGTAACTTTTGATTAGATGATTTCTATGGAATGTGTCTCCATCCATTCAAGGTGGGGTTGCTTACTGGAGCCTTTAAGAGGAAAGCATTTTGGAACAAAAGCTTTAGAGCCACCAGAACCAATGGAACCCATTTAGCCAGTGACCTTTGGAGCAGAAGAAAAATGCTACTAAGGAAATCTGTTTCTGGTATATCACATTCTGGCAGCTTACAAACCAGAACACAGCTTCATTCTTATTTACCTTAGTCCTGACCCGATAAGCTTTGTTCTTATCTTTCATTGAAGTCTCATCTATTTTTCAGTTTCTTAAACAGTTGTTATAGGTAGCAATGCTGACTTTCAGAGCTGCAGAACTCTTACTCTGAGTCTTAGGTTTCACACAGGTAGCCAAAGTTCCAGGGAGATACCAGACTGTACATATTTAGCACAGCATCTCAAAATCTAGAAATGTCATTTACCACTCTGGACTAAATGCGACTGCTATAAAAGCTTACAATCTAGGCCCCAATTTTCTTATAAGTATTTTCTAAATGAGACCACACAATATCTGTTCTTTTGTTTTTGGTTTATTCTGCATCACATGATATCCCCCAGGGTCATTCACCTCATTGCATGCCTCATGGCTTCATTCCTTTCTGTAGCCGTACAATAATCCATCATATGTATACACTGCTTCTCAGTCAATGTACCCTCAGACACCTCCATCCATTGGGCATCATGTGTAATGTCCAAAGTCAACAGTCCATGTCTCACATTAGCCTCACTTGGTTGCTAAATTATCAACACTCTCAATTTTAGACAATTTTCACTGCTCCAAAGAGGAAAGTAACCGATGAACACACACGTACCAAATAGAAAATCCAAACCTTACTATAACTCATATCCCCCCCCAATTATTTTTACCTGGAATTGTGGTGGTACTGTTGATGTCTTCTTGTTAAATATAGAACATAGTGTGCAATAGTAATTTTCCCCCATGCTGACTATTTGTGCAAGACTTTGACAAAGTCTTTTGAGGCACAGAAGATTTTGATTTTGAGGAATTCCCATTTGTCTATTTTTACTTTTGTTGCTTGTGCTTTGGGTGTAAAGTTTAGGAAGCTACCTCCTATTACTGGGTATTGAAAATGTTTTCCTATATTTTCTTCTAGGACTGTTATGGTACTGGCTCTTATATTTAGGTTTTTCTTTATGCTCTGCTAGTGTCTTCTGGATATCCATTACATCATTAAACAGCCCACCAAATTTATTTATGAGAGTTGTATGAACATCTTGGATTAGTTGTTCCAGAATCTGTCTCTTCCCATGTTTTAATTTGGTCATTTGTCTGGACTTTAACTGCCTGCTTCTTCATATGCTTTGATTGGCTTTGAGGCATTCGATTCTTGATTGGATTATTTTAGGAGTCAATATCCTTCAGTCATCTAAGGTTTAGTATTTGCTTGGATTTGAGTTGAAGGTATCTTTTTCACTTGGTTTGTCAATAATTCCTTGCCAAACCAAGGAGTGGACTTCATGCAGGGGATGGAACTCTCCATGAGGAACTGTTTGAAGCTAGGTAGGCAGTTTGCCAGACTGCATTTTCTTTTCCTTCCCAGGAGATGCCACTTTGCTGGCCTCCTCTTCCATTCGGGTCTGCCTCTCCCTGATGGCAGCAGTGGGGTGAGCTGGTTGGAAACCCAGTGCAATTCCAGCCAAGTACAGCTTGGGTAGGGCACAGGGCGGGATGCAGGATGTAGGAGCATGGGGGATGCGGGAAGTAGTGGCACCTGGGTGCCAGCATGGGGCATGGTCTGGGGCATGGTGGACACGGGCATGGGGCAGAGGGCATGGCATGGCTTGCTTCCTCATCCTGACCTCCCTGGTTGTGCACTCTCAGGACTCCAGGACTCCCCATGGAAAGGGGAGCAGTAGGCTTTACGCACAAGCTGAATGTCTCTATGAGCAGAGAAAATGAGTTTACTGGCTTCCAGGTTTCCCAAGGGAGCTTCAGTCTGTGAAGCTGAGGGGGCTGATCTCCCAAGCTAGGTGCAGAGACAAGCGCTTTCCTGGGTGTAGACTCTTGTCCCCACTGGAGTCCCAGCAAGCCCACACATCCCATTCTCTGCATCCCAATTCCACAGTTTTTTAACCCGTGACCTCCCTACATAGTTTAGATGACCCTCTCAGGTCATGTTAAATGTTAAATCTCTAACACATTGTATGTAAATAGCATCTACTGTCCCCATTGCAGTTCAGTCACTTCTCAAGTTGTTCCTTGGAGCAGGGGTGAACTCAGCCTATCCTATTCTACCAGGTTCCCAGCAGTTTCTCCTTTTATTTGTCACCTGTTGTTACCTGAATTTTGATGCTGTTGTTATGTATATACCTATCTGGGCTTATTATTTATTCTAAGTGATTTATTCATTGTTATTATCATAATAATTTGTTTTTTGTTTATCCCTTTTTTGTTGTTGTTCCTTTGTTTCTCCTTTCCTTTTTGGGGGGTGTGTGATTTTTTTTGTGTGCTTTAACTTTTTAGTCATACCTGTTGTATTAACTTTTTAAATTACTGTTCTAAGGCTAACAATATGAATCACCAACTTGTCAAAGTTTATTGAGATTCTAGACCATACTCCTTCACTCTTCAGAATTCTGATATGACACTTCAAACTTACTGCTTTCCATATTCCTTTCTCACTTCACACCTGGCATTTCACAATTCATCTTTCATGATTCATGCTTCCACTGCACAAATATAATAAATTTACAGCAGTATAATTTTATGTACAGATCTGCATCTTCCTTTGTGATTGTTGTCACATGTTTTATTCCTTTATGTGCTATAAACCCCACATTAAAGTGTTATTATTTGTACCTTGAATAACTCATTATCTTTTCAACAACTTATGAGAATAAATAATGTATAAAACTGTATATGTCCCTCTTATTTACCACTTGTGATGATCTTTATGTCTATCTGAGATTCTATCTGGTATCGTTTTCCTTCATCCTTGCATTATGTTTGTTAATGAAATAGTCTCTCAGCTTATCATTTATCTGGATATTTTTAAATAACCATCCTTGTTTATGAAATGTATTTTGAGGGATATAGAATTCTGAATTCACTGATATTATTTTCTCCTTAGTAATATTTTGTAGCTATTTTTTAAATTCTAGCCTCCAATTTGTTTCTAGCAAAAAATTAATAGTAATTCTTATCCTCATTTTTTAATAAGCAATGTACCCCTCTCTCCCATCCCACCTGCTCCTCTGAATATTTTCAAGATTTTTTTCTTTATATTTAGTTTTCAACAGTTTGACCATGTTGTGCCTGTGTTACCTTCTTGGGTTCTAATCAGCTTCTTGCCTACATGAATTGATGGTTTTCAAGAAGTGTGCAACACTTTTGATCAGTTATTTTCAAAAAAAATTTCAACTCTACCCTCTTCTCTTTTTGAAACTCTGATTACATATATATTAGACCCTTTTACATTGCCCTGTAGACGCTTGAATGCAATTGTTCTTCGATTTGTTTTTATCCCTTTACTCTTAACTCTCTAATGTACCATGAGAAGAATCCCTTCTTGACATCTGCAGACCAAGTTGCTATAAGGTGTGTTGTGGGAAACACAGACTCAGGTGCAACAGAAACTTAGAGCAAATGAGTGTTTTATTACTTACAGAGAAGAGATCCCATCATGGTAGGTCTCCTGGGGAGGCCAATTGATCACATAAGGGTTGGTGGATGGCAGCTCTGTGTACTCCATCTCACGTGGAAGAGGAGAAGCAATTCTGTGCTGCCTGAAGGTGATGCATTTATAAAACCCAGGAACTGCTGCCACTGAGAATTCTCTACCTGATAAGCAGCAGGGGTTGCTTGTTTCCAGTTTGGGGTTTAAGCTGTGGTCAGACAGTTTTATTAGACCCAATGTCTCTACCAGGCAGTTAAATGGAAACATTTTGAAACATGTGGCACATTACTTTTCATACTGCTGTGAAAAGTGAAGACTACTTGTGTTTAATTTCAATAAGACTTGCATAGGTATTACATTGATTTTTTTTTTAAAATCAAGTAACAGTAAGAAAACCCATGGTGGGGCTTCCAGTTTCCAGGCAATGCTTATGTCACTTGTTTATATGTAAGACATGGCCCAAGTATCACTCCCTCTCCAAAAATTCTCACCTGAGAATTCTTTCTCCTAAATGTGGGACATTCTAAAATGTTTGGCAGGTCAGAGTCCCATCATGATACTGGCATGTCTCTCCACCAGTTGGCATTCAAATGGTTAAGTTATTTTCTTTTAATGAAAAAAATGTGGGTTTTTTTTGGTATATCCAATAAAGCTATGACATGTTTCACACACAAAAAAAAATAGAAAAGAAACAGAGAGATGGGTGAGTGCTAAAAGATGCCCACTAGGTGTGTCTGTTACTTCCTTAGCAATGTCTAGACTTATACTGTATCTTTGGGCATCCTTCCTAGAAATTTGAAATGTTTAGCAACACCCAAATTATTTTATAAGTGACTTATTACTTTGAAATAATTCCCTTTATATTTATATTACTGATGGTATATGTATGACTGGGGCATAAAAACTGAAGGAATAGAGGTACAATTTGGAACTGATGAGAGGAGATGTCACAAGAGCTGGAAGCAATGTATTATTATGATTAAAAATCTAAATGGCTTCTGAGTTGAGAATGGATTGTATTAGAAAAACTTAAATGTGTAGAAAAGAAAACAGTGCAGAGAGGATTAATCTTCAGAGTGTAGTGTCAAAGGAAATAAAAGGTGTACTAATTGAAGACTGTAGTGAAAAATCCCCTAATGTATTACAAACCTTAACAAACTTCAGAGGTCTTTTTAAAAAAAATCGAAAAGCCATTCTTCAAATTCATTTGGAATTGCAAGGGGCCCTGAATATGGAAAACAATATTGGAAAACAAAAATATAGTCAAGATTCTCTAGGGAAACGGAACCAACAGGATATATCTGTAAATATGATGAGATTTTTATAAGAATTACCTCACTCGAGGGGCTGTGCAAGTACAAATTCCATAGTGCAGGCTGCAAGCTGGGAATTCCAATGACGGTCCTTGATGACCTCTTCAGAAGAAAATGACTGGCTGAAGTAAAGACGGAAATTGTTTTTTCTGACTGCTGAAATCAATGCTTCATTTAAAGCCATCAACTGATTGGATGAGATATCTCAAATTGATTTGTAGTTGATTGTAGATGTAATCAGCCCTAGATACAATCAACTTACTGAAGGCTTAAGGTTGCAAAATGTTTACATGCTAAAAATCAGACCAGGATGTTTTTAACCCAGCAACTGGACACCATAACCTGGCCAACTTGACACAGGAACTTAACCACCATAAAGAACAAAATAGAAAGATTCAAACTTCTCAATTTTAAAACTTACTATAAAAGTACAGTAATCAAAAAAGGCTGGTATTAGCATAAGGATAGACAATTAGACCAATAGAACAAAATTGAGAATCCAGAAATAAATCCATACATCTAAGGTCAGGATATTTTTCTACAAAGTGTTAAGATCATTCAATGGGAAATAATACTGTTTGCAATAAATTTTTATGGGACAAGTGGATATCCACATATAAGACAATGAAGTTGTGCCCTTATCTCACATTATCTACAAATTACAAAAAAGTGAATCAATGACCAAAATATAAGAGCTAAATTGTTAGAACTCTTAAGAGGAAACCCAGGGATAACTCTATAAATTTGGATTTGACAATAGCTACTTGTATACACCACCAAAAGCACAAATAACATAAGAAAAGTATATAAATTGGACTTCACCAAAACTAAAAACTTTTGTTAATCAAAGGCCATTATCAAGAAAGTGAGAAAACAACTGTTAGATGAGAGAAAATATTTGCAAACATTGTATCTGAGCAGAATCTAGTATCCAGAATACATAAAGATTTCTTAATAAATCACCACAATGAAGTATCATTTTCAATCCATTGGGATGGATATAATTTTTTTTTTTGAAAAAAGGCTGACAACAGTGAGCGTTGGTGAGGGTGTGCAGAACCTGGAACACTTGTTTATTTCTGGTGGGAATATAAAATATTTCAGCTGCTGTGAAAGCCAAAATACCCGACAGAAAGATAGCATGTACTCAGACAATTCATTGTGCACACACATTGATGGCAGAACAATTTACAATAGCCAAAAGGTGTCGAAAACCAAAACATCCATCAATGGATGAATGAATAAACAAATTGTGGCATGTATAAACAATGGGACGCTATTTACTTATAGAAATGAATGAGATATTGATCCATATTGGGATGAACATGAAGTTTAAAATATTACCCTAAGTGAATGGTACAAGACACAAAAGGTTTCGCGTTGAATGGTTCTGTTTAAAGGAAATAACCATATTAGGCAAACCCCAGAGACAGAAAACAAATGAGTGGTTGCCAGTAGTTCGGGGAAGGAAGGTGAGAGAGTGACTGCTCAACGGATGTTAGTTTTATTTGGGGGGCAATGAAAAGATTATAGAACTGAATAGAGGTAATGGTTACACAACACTGTGAATATATTGCCACTGAATAATTCCCTTTAAAATATTTAAATTTATGTGATGTGAATTTCATTTCAATTTTTAAAAATCTACTAATATTTTGTTCCATGTCAATGTCTGTGACTAGAAATTATCTTCTTGGTGCTGAGAGGAATTTTGCTCTTTGGCTTTTACTTAACTCATATTTTATGGCACACACACACTTTATATCTAATCTATAACTGTAACTAATTTATATCTACATCTATCAATTATATATCTATATCTATTGATTCTATATCTATATATACATCTATATCTATGTATCTATATCGACATACATGCTTGAATGCCTGATAGTCCTAGTGATATCACAGATATTTTATTGGAGATAAAATCCAGAATGCTTCATTGAGAAAAGGGAACTTCCTATTAGTTTTATCAGCATGTTTAAAATGTCCTCTTGAGCAGGACAGGTGATATCCAGTGATCAGCCTATAAGATCCAATCAAACATCACAATGTCCAAAGGTTTTATGAATCAAAATAATTTATCTAGAAACTAAAAAGGACTCTACCAGGAAAAAAATAGTGTTTCTGAAAAAAAAAATGGTAAGAATCAGATTCGAGAAATTATGCCTATAACAGAAATCTCTCACATTAAAAGTTCATTGAAATGGTTGCCAGTGACCTATATCTTTATAAGCTACCTTGTTTTCTCCTTGCCAGGTTATAAGAAAAATCAAGTCTCAGAACACGTCTTAAAGGAAAAACAAAACAGGCTTTATAATGAGACTCAAGCGAAGCTCAAGTCCACAACCTACCACCACCTTCATGAAAGGTTCAGGTGTCAGTAAACATGTCACAGTCTAAATGAGCTAATAAATTCCATCTCATGATGGAATAAACATGAACAGTGTATTGTCTCTTAAGGATGAATCTCAGGGAAAAGGAGGTTAATATGTCTGTGCAGCTACTCCTTTACTCTTTTTGTTCACTAGAATTATTAAACAGACCTATTTGTTCTACATTGGTTATTGTCAGCTTTACATTTTTGAATTTCAGATTTTATTGTCTCCTTAATCCTGATATTTTATACTTAACTATACAACTAATATGTCTTAAAATTCTTAATGGTCATTTTGGAAATGTGGACTAGGAATAGACATTACTGCTTTTCGGATATTTTTGCACTGTTTAAATTTATTTATATTATGTTAAAATTGCAATGAGCATATCCTATTTTGATAGTAAATAAAATCTTAAAATATTCAAAGTTCAACATTGCTACTGCTAAGATGCAATGTATATACAATTTGTTAGAGATTTGACATTTAACATGAATTTATATCTCAGTTCATAATTATTCATAGGATGAATTTTTGTTAAAGAAAACAGTTAAAATGAATTCTAAATTTCCAATCAATGAATTGTATTTTTAAAAAGATCCTGGGTCTTAAAGACCAGTTTTGAAGTCATATCTATATGACACTACAATGCAATCCCTGAACACATTAACAATCACAGGCATAGCAACTGATCAAATCTGCTGCTCTGTGATACTAGTTTTTTTTTTAATCAAATGATTTCAGAAACAATCTGCTTTGATAACCTAGAGTCCTTTTATTGTATTGCATATGGCATCTGTTAGCTAGTGAGTCTCCAGTCGACAAAAGAGGAGTGAATCGACACATTTCAAAAGTGGGATATTGAATACAAGGAACCAGTAGAAAATGTGTTGAGATAACTGGAAAGGAGCAAAAAAGAAGCTAAAGTAAGCCAGCGATTAGTAATACAGAAAACACCTGATCCCTTCAGTCCTGGGGAGGTAGGGAATGGGGGAGGAGGTGTAATTATCAGAGCCTGGCATTTCACTTGTTTCTGTCCTAGGAACACAATGTGAGTTGCTCTAAACATTAAGGTGGGACCACTTGGCTGTAGCTGGACATCCAAAGATGGGCTTCCTAGAACTGTGCTGTAACCTCAGGGAAAACTTCACCTGGGGGGCTGGGGCCAGTAGGGACGAGCCAAGGCCTGGCATTGGGAAAAAGTTTTGGTCTGGGAGAACTAGAAATGGCAAGACTCTCCTACATCCTGTTGCTATTTGCTGCTGCTGGGGAGATGTTGTCAAAACATAAATAAATAAATTGGGAGCAAGAACTGTATCATCTCAACCTCCTTCTTACTTTCCAGTGCAAGTGAATGTACCTCTAATTGTGAGAGCTAACCAGAAGTCAGCTAGCAAAAAAGTTTGGGAAATGAAAGTTGTGGGGTCACAGTACCCTCAAAATATATAGCAGATAGCGGAAGAGTGGAAATGAAGGCTTTAAGTTCCAAAATGTATCAACTATCTGCTGTAACGTTAGGAAAAAAATGTTTGAAAGAACATACATTCACAACAGTTTCAAAAATCTAGAATTCCAACTGCATTTCTTCCCATCTGCTATTGACATAAAATCTCTAAGCACTGACAGCCTTAATGTTTTTAAAATATGTGATTGAATCTCTGGCTTGTTATTATATAATTTTTGAGAAAAGATGTAATTCTGAAAATTATTGAAATATAATTGTCATTGAAAATTATGTCTAAATTGATGAGAAAATATGAAAATACTATGAATAACATTGTATATAAAGTTACTTTGTATACTATAGTGTCCTGCTTTATGTGATACTAGGTGACAGGATCTATAAAGACATACTATTGTTTTAGACTATTACTGCAGCATAGAAAAGGTAACAACAGTTACACTCAAAAAAATTTGAGGTTTTTTCATTTGCCCGTGAAAATGTAAATTTGTAGCACTCTTTCAATTTTTGTAAAAGATTGGATATTGATACATTTATTCTTACCTGATTAGAAAGGAAGTATCAAAATATATCAGTTGAAATGTTCCTAGTAAAAACAAAAAATCATAGTTTCCTTCAATGGATGTATTTAAATAGAAGAAATGTCCATAAAATGTTTCTTGCCAGATTTAGGTTTTCAAAAAATGTTTGTTAACTATGGAACATGAATGCTTTAAAGAGTAATGCCTCAGGAGATTGCTTAATGATGCTGCACAATGGGATGCTTCTCCCCGCCCCCCCCATATGACTACCAGCAGGAAGTGACTTTCCACTAAAGAGATTTTTAATGCTTTTCTTATTGTCGGACATACTGAACATAACAGTGTAGCACAGTCAGGTCAGAGAGAACCAGGCAGCAGTAGCATCATTAACAGGCAACATTGACAGCCAGCATATCAGAGTGCATGCTGGAGAGAAACAAATATTCCTACAGAGACTAAAATATAAAAATTTTTAACCCACAGACTCTGCATGGGTTCATAAGACAATTTCAATGACTTTAAGTAATTGGTAAATAGACCAAGTAAAGAAAGGCAAAATAAGAATTACACAAATGAGAAGAGATCCCAGGCTGGACAATGAAGAGCATTATTTTCTTGACTTGCTAGTTAAAAACTCTTCCGCGTTGTTTATTGAGAAGGAAGCCATTGCGTTCCCATTGCATGTCATTTAGTAAAAGGTTTGTATTCAAAGTTCGCACAAATGCTTTGTAACCAACCATCCCCTTAAATATAATTATCTGCTGTCTTTATACAGGTAGATTTCAATTAGGTTTTAAGATTCTGAATGCTAATAAATCAGCTAAGTAGCATTACATATGAATTTTCCTTAAACCAGATCTTATTTCTGTATTTATCTGTCAAATATATGTATATGCAGATTTGTAAAATGATCAATGTAGTGTTTATGTAGGACTGTATATTTTGTAGGGCTTCATGGCCAAGTTTATAGATTAAAATAGTTTTACCTGCAAAGTTTTTCTCAACGTTGCTTACATTATTCATATTTCGGCTAAGATTTAGTATTGGTAGTTTTTTCTTACAAAGATTATGGAATAAAAATGTAACATGTAGAGTCAGAGGAAATGGAAGACAGATAATTTTAAAGTAATATCATCATCAAATATAATCGCGCTACCCATGGCTAAGTGCTTGTATGATGTCAGGACAGAGCAAATTCCAGCCACAACCAGAATCAGCTATTAACTTCAGGTGAAAAGTTAAGCTTTATTGCTCTAACCCACTGTAACTTTAGAGTTATTTGTTACCTTCACTTTAACCTTTTCTATCTTGAAGTTTAAATTCAGCAATATAGTCCTTACAAAAAAATACACTAAGAATTCCAAAAGCTTTTATATTAAATTTATTGGGAAAATGGGGTAAATATATCAAAAAAATGGAAGCAAAAAGAATGTAAAAATAAGAATATTAATTTCAGACAAATGGAAGTTTGAATCAAAGCAATGAAAATAATACATATATATATAAAATGACAAAAGAAAAATATATTGTGACAATATAATGGAAATAATTCTGGCTGCACATAATAAATTTGAAATAAGTATTTAAATGAAAAATAATTAGAAATATTAGGATATCTTGATAAAATACTTTTTTCAGATGTTGTAGGATATCGTAACGTAGCTCTCAAGACTATAATGATCTAAAAATAATAATAAGAGAAACTTAGGGGAGAAAAGAATTATCCAAAACATTTAATAATGTGTTCATTTTTACAATATTGAATCTAGTGTACATTTAATATTCAAACCAAGAAAATGTTTCACATAATAGGAAAATTAGTAAATAAAAAATTAGTACAAATTAATTGCATAAATCACATCCATTAATACAAATACAATTATTCTAAACACATTTTAGCCAGCAGAACCCAAACAGCCCATTAATGATATGATCAAAACAAAAGGAATGCCAAAATCCATAAATGCTACAATATCTGAAGATTTTTTTTAACTTTTCAGTATCTGAAGATATAATAACATTATCCATTGCATCAACAAATTTAGTTCTTAATAAAATTCAAAAGCTACTTTCCAACTTAAAAACTAAGTAAAAGCATAAAGAAAATAAGTGAATTCAATGTTTAACAGAACTCACACACACACATAAAAACACATATTCTGCACACAGCATTCTATAAGCCCAATAATAAAACCATGAACTAGATTGGTCCTACATGAGTTTTATTTTTGGCAAAGAAATAACTGTTATAAACATTGAAAAGAAGAGGCAAAATATACTTTAAGAATGACATGATTTAAGACCTAGGATCTAACACACTATGAAATATCTCAACTGAAACCATAAAATACATCAGAAGAAACTCATAAGATGAGAGCTATAGAGAAAACTAAATCAATGCCTTTTAGTAAGAACTGGATAAACAGAAAAAGTATAACATGCCCTTGACTGGAAGACAGTATTATAAAAATATATGTTTGCAGAAAAAATATATCCCTTAAAAGAAAATCCAAATAAAATTTCCCCGAACATTGTTACTGTTATTTTTAGTTTCCTGAATTTTATAAGATAAACAAATTTTATCTGAAAGAACTAAATCTGGGGAAAAAGGATACTAAAGTAAAAGTCAATTTTGGGGGAGTATCTCATGAGAAGAAAATACTATAGATCCACTGTAAGTAAACCAATATAGTACTAGAATAGAAACAGAAACACATTAATGATTCAGGAGATTCAGTTTTATGTATGTGAAAAAACAAAGCAATGTGAAAATATATTAGTTAATTATTGGCACTGGCATAACTTGATATCCATCCAAGTTTAAAAGAAAAAAAAGGAAAAGACCCTTGTCTTACACCATTTTAAAAATAAAATGCATGCAATGCTTATCTTAAAAAACATAAAAACAAATATATTGAAAAACATGCAGAAAAATTACATGTTTATTCCAGAAGCAGAGAGCATTACTCCATCAAAGCTTGCCACCCACCCAGAATTCTAAAAGAAAAGAAAAATATATATATACATATATATGAATAGGTATCATGTATACCACAAGAATAATACATAAAATTACTAAAACAGTTGATATTTACTATTCAAAATGTTACTCATAATGTTCAAAATTCTCTTATAATTGGCAGCAATGGAAGTAAAGTAGGTAAAGAAATGATTAAATAAATTATAGTACATCTAAAGCACATAAAATTTACTAAACATTAAAAAAGTATGATTAACAGCTGTAGGGTATAACGTACAGAAATTCTCATTTTATGTAGTTGGGTAAGGAAAAAAAAAAGATGATCTAAAATGTGTACAATATATTTTTTAAAAACAAATCACAAGAAAACGATATTATATGTACACTTATGCCCACATACCTATTTGTGGGTGTGTATGTCAGAGGGTTATCTGAGCATGAAAGCAAACTTTGAAGTATTCACTCTGTTAGATGACATGTTAAGGTGGTGAGTCAGACTGTGGATAAAGAAGGTCCAAGAGAAGAAGAGAATTGGGGCTGGAGAAAAAAGAAAGAAACAAACAAATTATTAAAGAATGAAAATAGTAACTGTTTAAGAAGTAGTGAATACAGTCATATTTATACAGTTATATAGAGTCACGTATTTATGTGATTTCATGTAAAATTAAGTATAATTGAAGTAATTAAAAAAGGAAAAAACTTTTTCTTTTATGGACATACACCGACGGACATTGAGCTGTTTGCTTGAAAATGTAAGTTTGGGATAGAAATGCTCAGGAATCATGCCACCAAAATCACTCATTTACAGACCATTATGGTTATTTCCCTCTCCCACAGTGCTCTTTCCTGCAGAATCCAGAGTTAGCCCAGAATTTCTAAAGAGGCTTCAGGTAGAGGATCAAACTACAGATTTCATCTCTTTTAACTTCTCTAGCTCAAAATGACACTAAAAGCGTTGCCTCAAACTGATATGATAAGCCTCAAAACAATAAATTGGGGCAGAACTTAAATTCACATCTTAATTCTATTTCCCTATTATTATTATTTCAATGTGAAGAAAGTCTGGTTTTTAACATTGGAAGAGATGTTCTTATGCCGTCTGTGTGTTTTGTTATTCCTGAATCATTTCAGGTCTTTCCTGTCCTACCCTACCTTAAAGATACAAAACAACTGCTCTGGGAAGGCCACGGTGGCTCAGCAGGCAGACTTCTCGCCTGCCATGCTGGAGACCAAGGTTTGAAAACAAAAAACAAAACAAAAAAAAACTTAACTATTATGCATAGAATATGTGTTTATTTATGGCCATTAACTCTGAACGCAGTGAGAATGCTCAGCAGGATCCTTGTATTGAAGTATAGCTCTGTAGGAGTTTCTCTCCTGATCATTTTATTTATGTGATTCAGCACAGCATCTTTTCCCTCCTAACAGGCCTGTTTATCTCGTAGCCATTACACAAAATTGGGTATATGCTCATGATGGTACTTGGTTAAAATTACATAGAGCCCTATTTATCTCCCAGTGCCCCATAGAACTATGCAATGTTCTGCATCATTAGATTTTAGGTCACAATCTCAAACTTTTATGACTCAAGGTAAACTCCAAGCTGTGAGAACCTGATGTGAACAAGATAATAAAAATTAAAGCAGCAAAATAGCAAGGGACATTAACAGCATTAATGAACACACATAACCAGAGAAACTTTTAGAAACTATAAATTAAAATGAAGAACTATCACAGTTAAAGGCAAAGGATTTCTCATGGAAGTAGAATAATATAAGTATAAGAAAACTCTTTATAAAAGATTACTTTTTAGCCCTATGGATAACCTCATGCCTTCTTACACCTATTTTAAAAACTTTTAATATCTGAGATTTAAAAAAAAATAGATTTATGTAATTTTTGAATTTGAGTATCTAGGTAAAATTGAATTATTTAACATGAAACACTTTAAAGTGTGAGAGAGTTAATAAGCCTGAAGAAAGCATAACTGCACATTTTGACAACTAACATGACATTTCCTCATCCTCTAGAGAAATAAAAAATAGATTAATGATCCATAGGTTCAGTTATACATATATGAAAAAATAAAGCGATGTGAAAATGTATTGTTTAAATAATGGCACTGGCATTTTGACTTCTAACATGGTATTTCCTCATCTATAATCCAGCTAAATTATTTCAATAATAGAAGAAGCAGAAACAGTAGCCAACTTCAATCTTGCAGTCTTGTATAATCCTAATTTTCCAAATCTTAAAGATATGAAAAGCAAAAAAGTTCAAAAATCTTAGAATTGAGCAACTATAAAATTGGCATTTCAGAGACAGAATAAAAGAAGCTAATGAGTGAGCATTCCTTTTCGGAAAGTTATTAAATTCAGAGTTTCCTATTAAGTAGGGGAACCGAGGGTAATTTTAAGTGTGGAAAGACATGCCAAAAGATCTAATTTATTTTTGAAGTATTTTTGGACAAAAAATGGTTTTACTGTATTGGTAGTTATTATTGTTTTCAAGAATTACTTTAAAAATGTAATTCTTCTAAAAGTAAAATAGCATAAATTTATCTTAGTTGAAAATAATCTTTTATTTTGAGTATATAAACATTTTTAAATGATATTTTAAACAGTAATTTTTTCACATTTATTATCACATACCTATCACTAACACTAGTTCACTGGTATTTCCCAAGGAATATATTTTTAAAAATTGTTCATTTTATTTTTAATAAAAGTTACCTGGAATCTTACTTAAAGTATCATTTTCAGGCTCATACATTAACTTTTCTCCCTAGACCTTTATACTTTTAAATTGAGAGCATACTAGTTACATGCTTTGAGGCACCCAGTAAGCGCAGAACAATTTTAAATAAACCAAAGATTGCTAATTATACTTCATAATTATATTATGTAGATAGTTCAGGCCAAATATTTTCATAAATACTGTCTTTCCCCCCCAAAGATATAAACATAAAATAATTTGATTATCTTTGAATTAAAATAAAGGAAAAATGTAGGCTTTTTAAATTCCATCCCATAAACATACAAATTTGTCCAGGTAAAAATAGAATCTCCATTAATAGATTCTTCCTACAAATTAAAATGTTTCAAAGAAAAATTAGAGCTCAAACGTAAATCTTGAAAATAAATTGAAGTTATCTTTAATTTTTTTCAATATCTCCCTTGCTTTTGAAAGAACATAATTTAGTTTCAATGTTTAGCAAGTCTTGTTTTCAGTAGCTGCAGCCTGTTAAAAAATTCAAATGAAGTTTTGGCTCTGCAGACTTTTTTGACAAAAAAATTCCAATTGATTTAGTTAATGCAGTAAAATTTACAAAATTATTTAGCATCTTTGTAGGATTTTAGAGAGCTAGTTCATGAATTCATTTAACAATTTTGTAAGATCCTTGGATTGATTAAGTAATGCTCCTCAAAGATGCTAGCATTTCTTAATCTAATTGATATAATGCAAGAAAGAAATCAAGTACTGTCCTGTTAAAATATTTGAAAATATATATTTTATTCAATAATAGCTTTATTCTAATAATTTTGATATTCTAACAGTGACTCTAAATGAAAATATCTGCAAGCATTCTCCATAATAGCTTCTATTTTTTTGTTAGAATATCGCAGTTTATGTTATTATAAATTATGTGTGTATCACAAATAATTCCAAGCGTAATTATTCTCTGTGGATTTTTTTTAAGTTTGTAAGAGTATTGTTTACATCATGATACTATGCTATGCTGCTATTTATCTTCATATTGTTATTAAAAATGCAAATAATACCAGTACAGTAAATCTTTAGTGAATTTTTATTTTAATTTTACAGTAACATTGTAACATTTTACTTTGAAAGAATGAAACTATAAAGACTGTGTTTGACTGTTTCAATTAGATGAAATAATAGAACCATGATAGAATGAATCTGATTTGCTATTTGACACTGACATACAACGTGAATAATCTAAGCATTGGAGCCAAGCACTAGAGTTATCATTATACTTTTCACATACACAAGAAAACTGGCCATCGAAACTGAACAAACTCATTTGGTCTGACAGGAGAGTGATATTTTGTCTTTGGGCCTCATTAACATAATTTTGACACTGTTCTTCAGCAGATTGTGCTGTCCTACTTCATTATGGTCAGTAAGCTAATTACACTCAGATTGTGTGGCAAGTGAATAGCATGTGCAAGTTATAAAATCATTACCTTTCACTGAAAAACAGATTCAATACTTTTCATTTGGCATGCAATTAGTTTAGTTCTTTTTTTAGCTCATGGTCTGATAGGTTTTATTTTAAAATAATAAACTGTAACAAACGCTGAAATAAATTGCTATAGATTTATTGCATATAAGAAATTATGATATCACTCTAACAAGAGTGTTCAGCCTGCTTTATGCAATCTAAATCAGGGTTACTCAACCTCTATTTCCCACACATGTTTTGCTTACAATAAATCTATAATTCCTCTGATTCTTATAGGAGTGGCCTTATAACTTGAGCCATGAGACACCATGGCTGGTAGAGGAAGTGACCTGTAGCCAAAGCAACATAAAATATTTTCTTGAAAGTAAGGTGTTGTTTATGTTGAATCTCAAAGGATTAATTTAGCAACACATTAAAGTGAACAGACTGTTCACGGTCCATGGATGCCCTTTTACTAAAAATTACTACGGCAGAGACTGAAGTATAAGACAGATTCTTCCTGGCTTATTAGTGCAATTAATCCTGCAAAACACGTAGAACAAGAAAATTCTTGGACCTAATATAAAATGAACAGAATTCAAGGACAACATTATGCAAAACAGAATTGTACTAGTCAAATTAAGACATGTAGTCAATAATCATAAGCAATATATTGACACACACCAGAAACCAAAGTCTAATTGTCAACCCTTGGATGTATGTAAACAAATTTGGGTAAAAGCATGCCATCTATACGGAATGACAAAATAAAACGAAATTAAATCATATGGAAACAGTTCACAATTAAGAGTGAAAGTAAGGACAGAAATCTAAAAGAATGCAAAAGTAGTTCAAATCAATTATTTTAGAAAGTTCAATACACTAAGAAAGAAATCCAAGCTGCAAGGACAGCATATGATGCCATGCATATGATGAGTCAGATGTTTACAATTGCACGTGTGTTTCCAAGCACAAAACAACCATGTCCCCATGCTTGTATTTGTTCACTGGAAGCAATGAAATTCTAAGACAATTTCAAAACGATGTTAGTAAAATTAATTTGTTTTAGTATCCTTAAATAAACTTATTGCTGATAAGACAGCATGGGAATTTAAGTCACAGCCAGTTAAAAAATATCATTTTATATGTAAACATTCATTTAAGGGAGGGTAGAAAGAAGCTTGTTTAATTCAACTGAAAGCAAATGTTAAATAATAAATTTCCACATGGCCTACTTAAAACTAAAACTAGGTTTAAAGGATGACTCCTTTAGTTGAATTGTTTTGTTACTTTTAAATTTCTTTTATGTAATTCCCGGATTTACTTAGAATGTAAATTCTCACAGTCAGATTTCTAAAGGATAGTGAGAAGAGTACATTTGCCAACTTTGCCTTTAAACTCGTACTGTGTGCTTCATTTTCAGTGTTGGCTCTAAATCCCTGACGCTCAATAAAGTCAGATATTCACAATTATATTAGGATCCAACAACTTCTTCCTTGAAACACAGTGATTGAATGGCATGCTTATTTAAAATTGCAGATCGCAATCGTAGCAAATGAAAACAGTTTAATTCAGAAAATATATATTGAAACTCTAAATAATATCGAAACTGCGTGCTTCTTAACATGATCGTTTACTTGATGGAGAAGAGAGATTTAAACATGCACTAAACAATTAGAACAAAATAATAATATGCTATGGGGGATGGAAATAAAAGGTAAACACAGATTAAGAGTAAGATGATAATATTCATTTATTTTGATCCAATAATTGCAGGTTATTTAGCATTGTTTGCAACTTCTAGAAATCTTTATATAAAAAAAAGGACAGGCTTTACACTATACAGTTAAAAAATTTTCACTTAAAAACTCTTTTTCATCATGATGATGAATATACAACTATGTGATGATAAAAAAAAATCAACTCTTTTTTTCAGTGGTACGTTTTCCTTACTACCAGAGAACAGCATCAGCTTTTGATATCACCCAGACTGCACATCTCCTCCTGCACTTTTATTTATACTCTTTATAGGAAATCATAATTTGATATATGAAAGGAAAGGTCCAGGTAATTTATTAGTCTTGTAAGCTGAGACAACAGAGATTTTAAAAAACTACATACATTCTGAAAGAATATAAAAATGATAGTATAAACCTTTGGGAAAATAAATTTCAAAATAGCTAACAAGCTTGATTTATCTCAATAGTCTTAGAAAACCTTATCTCTATTTTTATACAAAAAATAAATTTCAATTATAGCTTAATATAGGCACGGTTGCTTATTCAGTGAGCTAGAGGTATTGCCACATTCTACTCAATTTTTAACTCTTAATTATGAAAAATATACAAAGAGAAAAAAATAGTATGACAAATTTCTTGATGACTATTCTCAGGAAACAATTGTACCCCCAATATTCAACAATGATCAATTTAGCATCAATATTACTTCCCTCTTCAACCACACATACTTCTTATCCTGGATTATTTTGAAGCATATCTCAGAATTCATACTATTTTACCCATAAATAATTCAAAATGTGTTCCTAAAATATAAGTGCTCTTTTTCTTAAAACATAAGCATTGTACTTTTATTAATTAAAAAATATCTGCAGTAATAACACCTTAAGATCATTAAATGCATGTCATTTTTCGAAGTTCTCTGATTGCTCCTGATTTCTATTCCTATCCCTATGCTTGAATTAAGAATCAAACAAATTTAAAAAATTGTATTTTTAATATTCTTTTATTCTATTGGTTAACCCTCAACTGCTTTTCCCCCTTGCAATTTCATTGTTGAAGAAAATGTCATTTGTTCTGTAGTGTCCCACAATCTGTAACTTACTAATAACTTCCTTTTTTATCATTTAAAAAAGTACTTGTACTTTTAAAAAATTGATATTTATATTTAAAGGCTTAGTAAGATTAAGTTCAGATTTACTTTGGCAAGATTTGCTTTCTAGGTGTAGGCAGTACTTACATAAAATGGCATATAATATACGGTTGTCTTTTTCTGAGATGTTAACCATTATCAATGATGATTCCATGGATATATTGCTTCATCAAGAATTTCCATATAACATTTTATTATTCTTTCTTTACTCATTAGCTAGGACACTTCTATAAAGAAATTTTCCCCTCTCTATCATTGATTTTTTACTCTGACACATTTTCCTAAAAAGGCAAGAAACTTCCCGATTATTTCCCTTATTTTACCAATCTTCAGAATGATTTTGTTCTCTAATGTCCACCAAAAGAGAACAAAATGTTTTTTTAATTATTATTATTAGCATTAATTCATCTATTTTAACATATTTAATGGTTTTGGTCCATTAAGCTTATTCTTGTAGATAAGCAAATCATTTCTTAAAATTCGCTCCTAGGTCCTTTTGACATGACGCAGGTAGCGGTTGATATTTTTCTTGTTTTATGGTAAGACAAGTTGTCCCAATATCATGCTCATGCATTTCCTTCCCATACCTACATTGAGCCATTTTTCCAGATATATTTTAGTGGAAGGTATTCAGAAACCACAGTTGAGGCAATATGGTCACATTTGTTACTATATTATATTAATTGTCCCTAGGCCTTTTCAGTTGAGGGAACTAGAAAATATGAAATTTTTAGTAATGATAAAATATATCATAAGTTTATACTAATATGTCCAATTCAAATTCAGTACAAGAGAGCATTTTGATTTACAAATCCCTGGCTGATAACTATTCACTCAATAAGCATGCACATTTCCAGCTCAGAATATTCTCCAAATTGCATAGTTCAACCTTCTGTCCAATGCTACAAGTCCGTACTTAGGATCCTTATCCAGTATCTAATCATCTTTAGGAATAAAGGAGAAGATGGGAGCATCTTTCATCCTTGTTCAGTAGGATACTTTTGCTTTCAGTCAAAGTGATTATAAAATCCAAGAAGAGAACATGTGCAAAAGATTTGCACTAAAAATAATCATGAGTGTCATTTCACAAACATTTTCCTTATAAGAAATAATTGTTATTTTTGTTGAAGTTTATTTCCTGAGAATATTCATCAATTAACTGCCTTAATAAACTACATGTTTTATATTTCCTGGGAAATAAAGATGAACTGACAAACATATAAGCAGTAATGACCAGTAATGTCCTAAACTCCAAAAACAGATGTGCTGTCTCCCTGTATACTGCTTCTTTATTTTTCTAACACCCTGCATTTTTCTTAATTATGTCAAACAGTGACTACTTAAATACATTCCTGTTGATAATAGAATATCAGTATTATTAAAACAGGAGTCTTTCATCTTTTAGCAATCAATATATAACAAATTTATGTAACTTTACTTTTGTTTTATTTAGTGATGCTAGGAATTTATTAAGAAAACAATTATCTAAGTAATCCTATTTCAAGATATAACGAACCCATGTGAGAAATATTCTAGGATCCCTAGGCAGGTCTTTTACATCACACAATGACAACGACAACTCCAAGGAAAATATGTCAAAGTTAGAAACAATGCCTTTCATGAGATACTGAGTTTTGTGGTGTTGGAAAGCATTCTTGTTTGTTAGCTGCTGAAATGCAATATACCAGAAAAGAACAGCTTTTAAAAAGGGGAGTTTAATAAGTTGCTAGTTTATAGTTCTGAGGCCAAGAGAATGTCGCAATTAAAACAAGTCTATAGAAATGTCCAATCAAAGGCATCCAGGGAAAGATACTTTGGTTCAAGAAGGCCGATGAAGTTCAGGATTTCTCTCTCAAGTGAGAAGGCACATGGTGAACACAGTCAGGGTTTCTCTCCTGGCTGGAAGGGCACATGGCGAACACGGTGTCATCTGCTAGCTTTCTCTCCTGGTTTCCTGTTTCATGAAGCTCCCTGGGAGGCGTTTTCCTTCTTCATCTCCAAAGGTCACTGGCTCATGGACTCCCTGCTTCGTGGTGCTGCAGCATTCTCTGCTCTCTCTGAATCTCTCATTCTCCAAAATGTTTCCTCTTTTATGAGATTCCAGTAAACTAATCAAGACCCACCTGAATGGGTGGAGACATGTCATCCCCTAATCCAGTTTAACAGCCACTCTTGATTAAATCACATCTCCAGGGAGGTGATCAGATTACAGTTTCAAACATACAATACTGAATAGGGATAAGAAGAAACGGCTGCCTTTACAAAATGGGATTAGGATTAAAACATGGCTTTTCTAGGGTACATGTCACTTCAAACACGCACAGAAAGTTTTTTAAAACTTCGTAAAATTTCATTGATGGCTCCTAGAGTTTGTGATATTTCAATAAATGTTCCCATGATGCCAATGGGTATTATCAAGACTTGCAAATTTCTTAACATTCTGCTAGCAAAAAAGAAATTTACAATTTTTAAACATTTCTTCAAATTTTTATGGAGATCGTGTTTACTTGGCTAGAAATCCAGGCCTTGGGCAATATTTGTATATATATGTATGTATGCATTATCAAGAAGAGGAGACTGTTTGAGTTTTAAACTTTTGTTTGTCCCTCAGAAAACTTTTTGCTCATAATAACATAAAACTTATTTCTTTTTCAGTGATTCTGAAAATAACAATGTGCATTTATTGTCATTTTGTAGTTGATGCAAATTGCCACCACAAGTATTTATAACATATGAAAATCAATACTTTTTTTTTTAAAAGCAGCTTTTTTTTTCATCTGCCATACATCCCATCTGAAGTGTACAATCAATGGCTATCAGTATATTCAGAGTCATGCATTTGTCACCACAATCAATTTTAAAATATTTTCATTCCTCCAAAAAAGAAAAAATACCTTACACTCTCCTTTTATTGACACTTAGCAGTGGTGTGGTACCTTTGTTGCAATTGATGAAAGAATATTAAAATATTACTGATAACCATAGTCTGTAGTTTGCATTTGACGTATTTTTCCCCATATACCAGCCTATTATTAACACCTTGTAATAATGATGTACATTTCTTCTAGTTCATGGAAGAATATTCTTATATTTGTTCTATGAAGCACATTCATTGCCCCCACAGGATTCACTATGTTACACAGTCCCATGTTTCATCCTTTAGCTTTTCTTCTAGTGATATACATGACCCTAAACTTTTCAACCATAACCATATATACAATTCAACCCTGTTAATTACACTCACAATAATGTGTTACCACCACCTCTATCCATTTCCAAATATTTACACTCAACCTTATGTAAAATTCTGCACAAAATAAGCGTCAGCTAGCTCCCCATTCTCTACCCTCATTCTCTCTCCTGGTAACCCATAGTCTAGACTTTAACTTCAAAAGTTTGCTTATCTTAATTAGATCATATCAGTGTAAACATACAATATTTGCCCTTTTCTATCTGGCTTATTTCATTCAACATAACGTCCTCAAGGTTCATCCATGCTATCTCATGCGTCAGGACTTCATTTCTTCTTGCAGCTGAATACTATTCCATCGTATGTGCATATTTTGTAATGGAAGAAGTCAGCAGCAGTTTTATGTTGTTGTATCTTGCTTAATTACTTTTTAAGAGAAATATGCTTTTATCCAGATTCATTGCTTTGATATTTTACTTCCACATTTTCAAGAATGACAGAGCATTGCTTTACTAAAGGTAATAAATAATTTTATTGTCATCTAAAGTAGAATTGGTAAATATAACTGAACTAACTTTCATCTTGATTATGATTATGAAGACTAATGGAAAATTTTCACCAGATACACTATTGATTTGTATATTAAAAATAATTTTTTCACATTCGTATTTAGCTTAAACCCTAACTCATAAGAAAATAAGCAAACGATTCCCAAGACACATAATTCACTAATATTTTATTTGAATGATTTGCAATAAATCTATTTTATAATGAAATTTTGTCATTAGGTAAAATGGCTTGAAAAAAACTATAGAGAACCATATTGAGTTCAGTTCCATGGTTTGAGACATTTTCAATCAAAAATAGTATTTAATCCCATCTACCTTTTATATAATACATTTAAAAATATTTTTCTAAATAAATAATTTTATAAAATGTGTAAGCTAATTTTATAATTACTCTCTTATATTTGTTCTTCTAATGTTCCTTGCATTCTCACACCTGGCTCTCAGAATATGTTTCCACTATAACCACACACTTTCAAAAGAATTAATTCATATTCTTTACCCTACAAGAATTTAAACTCTACACAAGGCCATACCTTCTCTTCTCAAAAATTGTTATGCATTTTTATATTTTACATGCTATGGGAATTGGGAATAATGACATTACTCTGTCTCTTCACTGCCATGCTTAAACTTTGTATTTATACTCCTGGAAGAAGAGTTCTTCATGGCTTATTTCACTTCTTTAATGTTCTCTATTCTGCTTTTTACCATCATTTGTCTTTATTCTTTGAGTGACTGTCTGGTTAATAATTTCTGTTTCCATCCCAATGTTTATATCATCCTAGGAGAATCAATGTACAGATCCCACTCAGTTCCAATGCCCAATTCTCATAATTGTTTGATTTCTTCAATCAAATGAACTTCACTTCCAAACTTAGCACTTAGAATCTTACATCTGAAAAATTTTAGACAAGCTATATCATCATTGATTTAAAAAAAAAAAAGTATTTACTCCTTCTAGCCTCCAATGTTCTAGAGCAGCTAGAAGGAAAAATCTGAGATGATGGTACGGTAGCCCATGACAAACTCTGGAATCTGTTCTATAACAACTTGTTGAAGAGTGCTTTGAAAACTTCCTTTTTTCTTTCTTTGAGTTGTATATACATTATACAATAAAAAAAGTTTTAAAAAACTATATTATCATGAACTTCCTAGTATTTCAGGTATGTCATCCTTTTCGTATCTAATTTATGATCTTTTAGAAATATCCAATTCATGATAACATAGTGATATCCCATTTACCAATTATTATTTCTCCCAGCTTATCAATTCCCTCGTACTCTGACTCTCACTCTCTCATCTAACTTGAAACCCATGGATTTGTCTGATATTTCCTCATAAACAGATTCAGATTTTGTCTTTTGGTGTGTGATCTTTTTATGAGTGCTGAAGAGGCACACTGAAGGTATTTATTCGACTCTGTGTTATTGACTATGGTCCCTTGGGTTAGGTAATATGCACCAGTTTTATTGACTGTAAGTTACTGTATTTCTTTTTGTAATTAATAAATAATATTAGGAAGTATTTTGAGATTCTATAATACCTTTATCTGAATCAATTTATATTGCAGACATAACAAAATCATTCACTCTACATTCATATAATTTATTCTACATTTAATAGTTGACTTTCTACTGTAAAAGAAAGAGAGAGAGAGAGTTATTTTTCTATGTGAGTTTATGTGAGGGTTAGGTCCATTTGTCAACTTGGCCTGGTGAGGGTGCACCTTTTATCAGGTCTGTGAGGAATAAATTTGTGAGACTAGCTCTGTTGTCTGTGAAGAACTCTCTAGCCTCCTTTCTATTTGGGTTAGGTATTAACTGCTGTTACTGAGCTGGAATCCTTAAACACAATGGAGCTGATCAGACTCTGAGTTGGCAGAAGCCATGTAGCAACACTTAATCACCAAAGATGGGCATGGCTACCAAAATGGATAGCAGACTCAAAGAAGTGAAAATTCTCTGACATGAAAGACCCATGGCATTGGGTAGGAAATCTTGGATTACCTAGAAGTAAAATAGGGATAGTCTACTAAATTACTGTTTGATCTGAGCTGTATAAGCAGAAGAGTTCTAGGTCAAATGAATGAAAATCTAACTTGAATTATAAAGACAGAGACTCATGCCCCTTAAAGAATTGTCAGACTGAGAGAGTTTACAGACCTAAAGCTCCCTGAATGAAGGGAAGGCCAGGTCCCCTTGGGAAAGGACCCTGTTACACTGCCAAAAATTTATAATATTAATCTTCTCCCAACCTTCCCCAAAGAGACTGATAGCCTTTTACCAGGTAACTGTTATTAGGGAAAAGGGAATATGCTGTTCCAGATATGGTATCATTGCTTGAACAAATCACCACATCACTTTGTACCTGGTATGCAGCTATTGATCTAGCAAATGCTTTTTTCTCAATAGCTTTTAGTAAGGACCACTAGAAACATTTGTTTCATCAGGCAAGGCCTAGAGTGCACCTTCACTGTCCTACCGTAACTCTCCAGCCCTAGGTCATAATATTGTCTGCAGGGACATTGATCGTTTCTCCCTCCCACAAGACATCACACTGTTCCATTATATTGAAGGTATCGTGTTAAGTAGACTTAGGGAGCAAGAATTAGTAACCACTCTAGATTTTTGGGTAAAGCTTTTGCATGTTAGAGGATGGGAGATAAATCCAACAAAAATATAGGAGCCATCCACCTCAGTGAAATTTCCAGGTGTCCAGTGGTGTGGGTCATATAAAGATAGTCCTTCTAAGGTGAAGGATAAGCTGTTGAATATGGCCCCTCTTTTGACCAAAAAGGGGCACGATTCCTCGTCGGCCTCTTTGGATTTTGGAGACAACATTCCTCATTTGGGTGTGCTTATCTGGCCTATTTACTGAGTGACCAGAAAAGTTGTTGTTTTTGAGTGGGGACTGGAAAAAGAGGGGGCCCTGCAGCAGGTTCAGGCTTCTGTACAAGGTGAAGCAGCCTTGAATTTGTGGCACTGTATTTGCCACTTGGATATATGACCCAGAAGAGCCAATGGTGCTGGAAATGTCAATGGCAAATACGGATGCTGTATGGAGCTTTTGGCGCAGGTTCCTATAGGAGAATCATAATGCAGGCCCTTAGCATTTTGGAGTAAGGCCTTGCCATCCCCTGCAGACAATACTATCCTTTTTTTTTTCTTTTTTTTTTTTGGCATGGACAGCTTCCGGAAATCAAACCTGGGTTTCCATCATGGCAGGCAAGAATTCTATCACTGAGCCATCATTTCAATGCCCCTACAATCCTTTTTGAGAAATAGCTTTTGGCCTGCTACTAGGCATTAGCAGAGACTAAGTGCTTAACCATACGCCACTAAATTACCATGAGACCTGAGTTGCTTATCATGGGCTGAGTGTTGTCTCACCCACCAAGCAATAAAGTTGGGCAAGAACAGCAGCATTCCATCATAAAGTGGAAATGTCATTTACAAGATAGGATTTGAGCAGGTCCTGATGACAAAAGTACATTACATAAGAAGGTGGCCCAAATGTCCATGGCCCCCACTCCTACTATATTTTTTCCCAACCCAGAACTATGGCCTCTTGGGGAGTTGTTTATTGTCCGTTGAATGAGGAAGAAAAGCTTGGACCTGGTTTACAGAAGATTCTGCATGATATGCCAGTACCACCCAATAGTGGACAGCTACAGTACTACAGCTCTTTACTGGGATGTCCCTGAAGTACAGTGGTGAAGAGAAATCCTCCCATTGGGTGGAACTTTGAGCACTGCAAGAGGTTAGTTTTCATGGAAAGAGAAATGGTGGGAGGTGCATTTGTATACTGATACATGGGCTTGTGCTAATGGTTTGCCTGAATGGTCAGGGACTTGGAAGGACCATGATTGGAATACTGTTGACAAAGTGGTCCATGGAAGGTTTATGTGTATACACCTTTCTAAGTGAACAATAAACATGAAGGTATTTGTGTCCCATGTCTCTGTTTCTCTGTGAATGCTCACTAAAGGGTGACTTCAGTAGAAAAAGTTTTAATAATAAAATGGATAAGATGACATATTCTGAGGATACCATTCAGCCTCTTTCCATAGCCCATCCTGTCATTGCCCAATAGTTCATGAACAAAATTAAAATGGTGCCAGGAATGGAGGTTATGCCTGGGCTCAGCAGCAAGGGCTTCCACTCACCAAGACTAACCTGGCTACAGTCACTGTTTAGAGCCCAATCTGCCAGCACCAAAGAGCTACCCTCAACCCCAGATATGGCAACATTCCTTGAGGTGGTCCATCTGATATGTGGCAGCAGATTGATTACATTGGACCACTTCCATCATAGAAGGGGCAGTGTTTGTTCTACCTGGAAAAAATACATATTCTGGATATAGGTTTGCCTTCCCTGAATGCAATATTTCTGCCAAACTATCATCCATGGACTTACAGAATGTCTTATCCACCATCATGGTATTCTCCAAAGAATCGCTTCTAATCAAGGAACACAATTAACAGCAAATGAAGTGAAAATGGGCACATGCTCATGGAATTATCTGGTCATACCATATTCCCCATCATTCTCAAGCAGCTGGATTGTTAGAATGGTGGAATGGCCTTTTGAAGACTCAATTATGGTGACAACTCGGTGACAATACCTTGAAGGTTGGTGCAACGTTCTCCAGGAGGCTATGAATGCTCTGAATCAGCATCCACACTATGATTCTATGGCCAGATGTGCTGGTTTGAAACTGTTGTGTACCCCACAAAAGCCTTACTCTTTAATATTCATTCAATATTGCTGGGTGGGATCTCTTTTATTGTTTCCATGTAGATGTGACCCACCCAATTGTGGGTGGTAGCTTTCGATTAAGTAGTTTCCATGGAGATGTGTCTCCACCCATTCAAGGTGAGGTTGCTTACTGACATCCTTTAAGAGGGAACTATTTTGGAGAAAGCTTTAGAGCACAAGTGCTGACAGAACCCACACAGACAGAGACCTTTGGAGATGCAGGAGGAAAATGTCTCTGGTGAAGCTTTATGAAATGAAGAGGGAGAGCTAGTTGATGTCATCATGTACCTTCCCAGCTGAGAGAGGTATTCAGAAGCCAAGACCCCAATAGATGCTGGCCATGTGCCTTCCCAGCTGACAGGGGTGTTCCAGAGGGCACCAGCCTTTCATTTTGTTGTTGCCTTAATTTAGATATTTTCATGGCCTTCAAACTGTAAACTTGCAACTTAATAAATTTCTTTTTAGAAGTTTTTCCATTTCTGATGTATTGTATTACAGTAGCTTTAACAAACTGAAGCAGATTTTAGTACCAGGAGGGGGGTGCTGCTGCAGTTTGCAAATACCAAACATGTTGGAAGTGCTTTTTAAAGGGATAGGGGGAAGATTCTGGAGGAATTGCAGGGCGCTTGATAGAGAAGGCCTAGAATACTTTGAAGAGACTGTTGGTAGAAGTGTGGACTCTCCGAAGATACTTCTGATAAGTCTTTAGGCAGAAATGATCCATATGTTCTTGCAAACTGGAAGGAAGGTGATCCTTGCTTTAAAGTGTTAGAAAATTTAGTAAAATTGACTATTGGCTTTGGGTTGAAGAGAAATCTTAAAAACCATGAACTTGGATATTTAGCAGAAGAGATTTCCAAATTAAATGTGGAAAGTGCAGCCTGGTTTCTCCTTACAGCTTACAGTAAAATGCAACAAAAAAAGACAAGCTGTGGACTGAACTCTTGGGTACAAAGAGAGCAGAAACTGATGGTCTTCAAAAGTCTGGACTTCCAGAAAGTGGGAACCCATAGAATAGTGCACCATGTGAGGATTTAACCAAACACAGAAGCAGCCAGCCTTTACAGGAAAAGCCAGGATTATAGATGGAGCTATCCAGGAAGGATTTGTGGAAAATTCTATTGTCTCATGATTATGATTCCCACATACTACATAGAAAACCAACAAGAGTGTTGTGGGATCTGTATAAATGGAGTCACTACTAGTCTGGACTAAATAAGACTGAAAAGGGACAATTTAAGGAAAAATAACTTCAGAGGCAGATCCATGGAAGCTAAGGTCTGAAGTCAAGACACCTTGGGACAGGAGAGCCCCTGTCTTTCTTCCAGTTTCTCCCTATAGAAATGTAAACATATATCCTCTGACTGTCTCTCCTTTGTATATTGGCAACAGATAATATGTTCTGAGTTTTACAGGTGTAGAGCCAGAGGAGAATTTTACCTTAGGACAGACCATGCCTATAGATGATTTTGATAATATTTTGTACTGTTTCTGACTTTGTATTGTATTTGTATTGTTATTTAAATGTTTCAACACTTTCTAATATTATAATTGAATGAATTTTGTATTTGGAAATAGCATGTATTTTGGAGGTCCAGAGGGTGGAATGTGCTGGTTTGAAACTGTCGTGTACTCCTGAAAAGCCATGTTCTTTAATCTTTATTCAATATTGCTGGGTGGGATCTTTTTTATTGTTTCCATGGAGATATGACCCACCCAATTGTGGGTAGTACTTTTGGATTAGATGGTTTCCATGGAAATGTGTGTCTACCCATTCAAGGTGGGATTGCTTACTGGAGCCCTTTAAAGG
>PVIY010014501.1:0-56282 GCA_004026745.1 Myrmecophaga tridactyla
TGGGATTAGGTGAGGGCAGACAGGCAAATTCTGTTTAGGGGTCCGTGTGGTTATAAAAGGTTTAGGGGAGAGAGCTGTCCCTGCAGTGACACCTGACAATGTTTATTAAGTGCTTATGTATTAGGCACTGGGTTAAGATGCTTATTTGATCCTCTCTGACTCAGTGGAAAGGCTCTTTTTCCCTTTGTTTCCATTTTGTGGATTAGGCAACTAAGTTTCAGAAAGGTCAGGGGCACAACTGTTAAGGAACTGGAACCGAAGCCCAGGTGTCAAGGCCCTAGACCCTGTGTCCTTGCCCTTGACACCATATTTCCAAAGTTCACTCCTGCATCTGGCCCTTTCTGAGGCATGAAAAGGCAGCAGTTGACTTTTTTCCTAGGCACAAGATGAAAAGTCTGAACCTGAACAGGAAGCTGGCACTTAGCCTGATGTGGTGGGCCGGGAACTGGACCTGAAGGAGTCCTGCCAGCTCCCCAGCTCTGGAGCCTTTGCATCCCAGCACTGACATAGCCTTTGAGATCATCTAGAGCCGCAGCCTCCCAGGACCGATGGGGAAACCGAGGCAAAGAGCAGAGACGCACCATGCCCAGAATCATCCAGCCAGTAAGACCTGAGCTTGAGAACTTTGACTTCATGTCGTCGAAACTCACTGATTTCACAGGTAAGAAAACTGAGGCCTGGAGAGGAAAAGTACCAAAAAGGCTACAGAACTTATTAAACCCAAGCTAGGTTCATAATCAGGGCTATTGCACTCCGCCCTGTGAGGCACCCGCCACCAGGGACAGGCATTCCTGGACAGAGACTCGGAAGTACGAGTAACGGGACCACCCAGATGGACGCACAGACTCATGCACACTTTCACGTACACATGCGCACGCTGACACACCCATGACACTGGGTGGGACCCCATCCTTCCCCCATCCCCGACCCGAGACCTGGAGGAGACACAGGTTGCCTTGGCCTCGCTCCCCTCCCTCTCATCCTCCTTCCCCCCAGCGCCAGCCCCAGGCCGGGGAGCTCCATGCTGTGCTTAAAAAGGGCACTTAATTTTTCATTCTTAAATGCTGGGATGCTCTTGTCTTCCAGCTTCGCCCAAACCCCTTGGTGGAGATGGATGGGGGCGCGGAACACAGTTATCAGAAAGATTAAGCCGGGACTTGTCATTTTTTTATATCACAGAGCAGTCAACCCGACGAGTGATGTCCTCCACTCCGCCGGGATGAGTCCAGAACCTTTAGTGCCAGTAGTAAAAAAGACTATAAAAAACACCATCGGAGAAAGGGTAATGATGAAATTTAACTGCTCCCGATCACACACCTGGGGTCTGCTCACCGCGGAACCGGGGGGTTCGGCCACATCATCCTTTACTGCCGTGTCCTTGTCTCTGAGTTTAAGGTCCTTCCACTGAACCAGGACGTCGTGTCCACTGCTGGGAGCCCCTGGGTGCCCCACCCAGCCCTGCCTGGGCCAGGACGACAGAGAGAAGGAGCAGACAGACATGGTCCTGGGAGGCCGTGGGTTTTTGGGCCTGACACAGGGGTCGTGGGGCTGGCCAGCCTCCTCTCTGGACAGGGACAGCCCAGGAGGTCATTCCAAGGCACTGCAGCCACAGCTGCGGTGGAGCTAGACTGGGCTGGCTCAAATTTTTTTCTTTTTTTTTGCTGAGTGGGAGACTTTATTGTGGTTGTACAGAAGGGGGCCTGGTTCTCAGGACCCAGGCATTCAGTATATTATTTTTGAAAACTCTACTCATAAGTTTTATGTATCCCTATCTTTCTGAAATCTTCACACTACCAAGTCAAATATTAAGCAAACTTGGATTAAAGTGTAATTTCCTTTTACTTTTCTTACAATGTAAGTTCCCAACCCATCCATTCTTTTTTTTATTAATTTTTAAATTCTTTTAAATGTAACAAACACAAACATTCTTACCATATGATCATTCCATTCAATATATATAATCAGTAATTTACAATATCATCACATATATTCATCATCATGATCATTTCACAGAACATTCGAATTTTATTTCCTTCCTTCTTTCTTCTGATCTCCTTCCCCATCTTTTTCCACCACACATTTATATGCCAGGTGCTTTGTTACATAATCACCAACCCAGGCTGTGTCTTAGGACACAGCAGCCTGTTCACCTAATTTCCAGCCACGCTCACAACCCCGCGCCACCCCACCCCTTCATCCCTCCTGATGCCACCCGCGCACTTTCAGGGTTGCATTGAAAGCATCCAAAATAATTTGCTCTCTCTAGCCTCTGTGCTTTCACACCTGCTGTTCCCTCTGTCTGGAACAGTTTTCCAGCTAACTCCTGCTGGTCAGCAGGTCACAGCCATAGCTTCCTCCAGGAAGCCCTCCATGCCATCCTCAGGGTCTGCATTGAACTCCCTCACTAAGAGTTCCCAGAGCTCCCTGCATTTCCCCTCCAAGTACATGCTATCTCAGAGTACTGTCACCGTTTAATTTTGTGTAAGGTCTCTGAAGGCCCTTGCTGAGGGCACTACTTGGGCCCAAGATTCAGCAGTGAGAAAAGAAAACAGACAAAAATCCCCAGCCTTCCCAAAGTCTATATTCCAGTGGAGGTGGGGGGACAAGGATCATCTGTCTTGTTCAGCCTTCGCAAGCTTGGAGTGAAATGTGTGGTTGGCTTTAGGCCTTATACAGTCATCACCCTGACTGTTCAACCGAGGACCCTCGGGTCCCCCAGTTAGGGAGTGGCCGGGCCATGGTTCAAACCCAGGTCTGATAGGCGCCCGAGCTGCAGGCTTGACCATGTGCCACACTGCCCCTGCCTCGGTAACCCTACTCCAGCCTCCCTGGCCGCTTTGCTGTCCCTCAGCAGACCGGGCACACGCTGGCCTCTGAGCCTTGGCACACGCTGTTCCCTCTTCCCATAGATAGCACCAGGCTCACTCCTTCCCTGCCTTCAAGCTTTTGCTCAAATGTTATCTTCCCAGTAAAGTCTTCTCTGACACACACACACACACACACATCACATATATACACACTCCTGCCCCCACCTATGCTCTGTGTCTGCCCTGTTTTATTGTGTGAGTTTCCTGAGGGCAGGGATCCTGTCTGTTCTGTTCACTGTCGCATCACCAGTGCCTGTGGTAGGTGCTTAGTAAATATTTGTTGGATGGATGGATGCATGGATAGATGGATGGATGGATGGATGGATGGATGGGCGGATGGATGGATGCATAGATGGATGGATACAGGAGACACAGAGCTGAATCAGGCTGAGTCCTCCACCCTGAAAGGCCTCCAAGTCTAGCCAAGGGAGACGGAATTGCCATGTGAGTGAGAGGCATGTTCTAGCAGAGCATGCACAGGGAAAGAGACACCCACCACGCGCCCCTCCCCACCTCAGGATGTGGCCCTTGCTCCAATCCCACCCTTTCTCTGAACACACACAGGCTGACTGTGGGCAGAGGGTGCCCCAGTGGGCCTCAGGGAGGTGGGTTGGGAGGGGGTCTGTGGGGCTGGACACAAAGGGTTGACCCTGGCACAGCCAGCGCAGCCCCGCATCAGTTCGGGAGCAGCCCCAGGGATGCCGGGGAGAGGCAGGGTAACCCCTGCCCAGGAAATAGAGACCTCAGCCCCAGCTCTCTGGTGGCATCCAGCTCCTGGGCCCACAGTGCCTGCAAAGGGCCATTCCCTGGGACCGAGGAGCCCTGCACCCCAGTCTAAGAGCCCACGCATGACGCTCTTAGGTGAATCGCCTTCCCTCTGGGAGACCCACTGTCTTCTCTCCTCTGAGGAGATTTGAACTACACAAATAGCTCTAAACCTTTTAGGCATGAGGATCCCCTTTTTACAAGTTTTTACTGATGCATCCTATGTATACCGAAAAGTGCACAAAAATTATGTAATGATTTTTCAGGAAGTAAACATATTCCCATAGCCAGGACTATGATTAAGAAGTAAACCCTTACCAGCTCCCCCAGAAGGCTCCCTGTGACCCTTCTTAGGCCCTCCCTCCCCGAAAGGTAAAGATTATCCTTATTGTTCACACTGCAGATTAGTCTTGCCTGTTTCTCTAACCTTCAATAACCCTTTGTGCCCTTCCAAGGTGTTCTTTGGGTTTGAGCGTCTGTGGTGGCTGGCCTCCAAGATGGTGCCCAGAGAGCCTGGCCTCCTGGAACGGCCTCACGGCCCGGCATACAGGCCTCTGTGTGGCGTCCCCGTCCCATGCCAGTCGGGATGGCGACCCATAGAATATGGCAGAGGCGAGGCCACAAAGGACATCGTGGCTGCTGCCTTGCTCTGTGGGACCCCCAGCTCGGGGGAAGCCGGCCTCTGTGCTGGGCGCCGTCCTGTGGGGAGCTCGGTGGGGGAGGCCCGAGGAGCCCCGCCGCAGCCCAGGGACTCGCCGTCTCGGGAGCAGGTCTTCCAGCCCCAGTCAAGCCTTCAGATGGCCGCAGCCCACACCGACCTGTGACAGTGACTTCCCGAGAGACCGAAAGCCACAAGTGCTGGCCAAGCCGCTCTGAATTCCCAACCCACAGACACTGTGAGAGATAATGCGGATTGTTGTTTATGCTGCTAAGTTTTGGGGTAATATGTTACACAGCCATAGAGAAGTAATACAGTGATTGAGTTAATACCCCTAATGAGCGAAAACTTCCTCAATTCAGCAACCCTTTAAATGCATTCCTTTTTTAGTATTTAGTATTTGTGTTTGTTTTGTTTTTGTATGCTGTATGATGGGGTCACATTTCATTCTTTTTCCATATGAGTATCCCCTTATTGCAGCACCTTTGTTGAATTTTTGTTTGGTTCGTTTTTCATTTGTTTGTTTTGCTTGTCTGTTTGGGAAGTGCACGGGCCGGGGATCGAACCTGGGTCTGCCGAATGGAAGGCGAGAATTCTGTCACCGAAGTACCTTTGCACCCCCTAGTATCTAGTTTTAAATACTACCTTAATATCATCTACTCAGACTTGAAAAAAACCTTCGTTTTGGTGCGGGACAGAGACTTGGCTCAGGCTGAGAACTTCGTGGTCCTTCCAGGGTCTGGGCACCCCAGCTCTGGGCCGGGGCGGGCAGTTCCTGCTGGCTCAGTTATCGGCAAGGCCCTTTTTGTAATAAAATTCTGGAAGCCAAGACTCTCAGGGCTGTCTCCCGGCAGCGAGGGCACCCTCCATCTCGTTGGGTTACTGAACGTGGCTGTGAGGACCCCAAGCTCTGGGGTCAAGCAGACGGGTGCTCAAACCCCGGCTTCTCTTCCAGATGTGTGCGACCTCCTACAGGGCATTGTGTCCCCCCAAATCGCATGTCCTTGTTGGAAAAAAAACCCAAGCACAGACGCCTGGCTCATAGGGTGTTGTACAAAGAGGGAATAAGATGTAGCTTGTGATGGTGCCTTTTTGGAAGCACGGATGAGCCAGGGGATGGCTGCGAGCATACCGCGGGCTGGCTGGGCCTCTCGGGGGTGCTGGGGGACCCCTGCTGCGGCTGGGGCTTTGGTCCTATGTGGATGCCCCCTGTGCGGCCGCACCTCCCCGAGCTCAGCTGTCTCCCGACGGTGAACCTGAAGGGCCAGGTGAGCTTGTGACCATGGGAGACAGACCTGCTTTCTCTCCCTCGTTGGCGCCGCCCGGGGCCCGCGCTCTCCTTAGCGGACACCGGAATAACAAGGCCGCAGCCTATTAATTGCGGTGACAGTGATAAAGGAAGAGGGAGAGGCTGCTATTTGTCTTGCCTGTAACCTCTCGCATCATTCCAAGATGAATGAAAACTCATTTTCTGCTTTGATTCGGTCTAATTTCTCTGGGCCCCCTGGGCCTCGTGGGGGGAAGGGACTCCAAGACCCCGCTGAGATGGAGTTGGGGGGAGGAGGGTCAGAGGGCACAGAGAGGAGGAGGATGGGCTCCACTACGGAATCAAGAACTCGGGGGGGCGGGGCGGGCAGAGCGTTTGGGGTATTCATTAATTAAGCGCCAACTGTATGGGGCTTACGCAGATATTAGCGGACTGGATTTGCAGACCGATCCTGCGAAGGAGAGAGCCTGCTGCCCATTCCATGGATGTGAGAGGGTTGCACAAGGTCACACGGCTAGTGGGGGAGGAGCCTGTCCAGCGCCATCACTGGCTCTTCCCCATCACCACATTACCTCCCACCTGGAGATGAATGAATGACTTCCTGAGTCGGCATGGAAGCCCACAGAGGGGAGATGACCATCAGAGCTGGGGGCTGGGGGGGTGGTAATTTTTTTTTTCCATCAAAGACCAAAGACTGACTGAGGGCCTTGTTAAAAGGGCTGTTTGCTCCTTGGTAAGATGGAGCCAGCAATCCCTGCCTCCTCGGGCCATACTATTGCTGGAGAGAGACTGATGAGAATGTGTACGAAGGTGCTTCCTCTTGTTTGTGGAAAGGGAGAAGGAGGCCTGCAGCCACCGGCAATTTGAGCTGCCATGTCTAGACCTGATTAACTAGGTGTCTGGGTCACCTGACAGTGAGGCCCTACCCCCACCCAGCCTGGACACTCGCTGCATGGCTGTGTCCCCTCTGATGGTCCCGAGGCCCAGAGAGTGGGAAGGGCCTGTGACCTGTCTGCTAAGGTGGCCTTGCAGCCCTCAGAGAGCTGCATGGACTATGGAGAAGGTGGGAGATGCCCCAGGTCTGGGGCAGGTGCACAGTAGAAACTCGGTAAAGTGGGTGGAACACACTTCATAGAACTTCCCAGAGCTTTGGTGCAGGAGAACGAGGTGCTGTCCCTGGTGGGGAGGGTTTAGACAGTGAGATGCAGGAATAACAGTGCCGGCTGGAACCAGGCCGCCTGTTGTGCATCCTGTCTCTGCCATTGACTGCTGTGTGGCCTTGAGCAATTTGCTTCATCTCTCTGGGCCTCTATTCCCTTGTCTGTAAAGTGGGGCTATAATAGCATCTCTTCCATGTGGTTATCAGTTAACTTATGTGAAGCAGTTACAGCTGCCGGTGGGTGCTCTGAGGGCCTGCAGCTGGGCTGGGAAGGGCTGGTCTGGGGTCGGGATGTGAGTAAGAAGTTAGGCAGCTGCCTCAACCTGTGCTCCCAGAAACAATATCCTCCCATCTGCCCCAGATCTGAATTGCAAATGGCCTTCCCTTCCCTAGGATACCAGCTCCAGCAGGAGACAGCTGAGTCCGTAGAAACGTGTGTTTCCACGGGACTCCCCATACATAGCCTTGTTCTGTCTCAAAGAGTATGCAGGCGGAGCCCTGAGACCAGGACCCCTTTCCAGGAGCCCAGGAAAGAGGAAACAGGGGAGAAAGAGGCTAACAACCACCTAGCCTGGCATTCAAGGCCTTCGCAGCCTAGTCCCACCACTTCTTGCTCCTTCTGCAAGGAACCTCTGCCTGACTCCCAGTTCTCCACGGGTCCCGCTGAAGTCCTGCCCTAAGTGCTTACAAGAGCCAGACCTAGGCATAGTGCTACAGGCATCGCCCCAGCTATGTCCTGGTAATAGTCCCATTCTGGGGATGGAAGAACTGAGACCCAGAGACGTTACACAGCTAGCAGGTGGCAGAGCTGGGGTGGGCAGCCAGGTCTTGCTCACTCCAGAACACAACTCTTAACCACCACCCTCATCTTCCACAAAGCAGACCCTGCCCACAACATACAGGAGAAATGAAATTTGAGGAGCAGGAGCTATAACAAAGGTTATAGCTAGAGAAGGTCATTTATTCACTCACTGATTTGATAACTGCCAACTATCCAAGCATGGTGCGAGGCACTGGGCATTCCAAGATGTTGATGATGATGCTAACATCAGTGATAATAATGTTAATGTTTGTAACACTATCAAACAAACTGCTGGCGTTTGCTGAGCTCCTACTATGTGCTGTGTGCTAGGTGGTGGGTATACAAAGCTCTCATCCTTCTGATGGTTTAGTATTATCACACTTTATAGAAGATCACCTGAGGCTCAGAGAGGCTGAGCAGCTGAGACCACGTGGATTTGAAACATCTGGGTGAGTACTGAACTCAGACCTATATGCCTTGGAATAACAACAACGACAACAACGAAGACACTGTCTAGCATTTACTGGGCACTTTCTGTACCAGCTACGCACTCAGAATGACTATGTAAGCTAGGTGGCATTATCATCCCATCTTATGGATGAGGAAACTGAGGCTTAGAAGTTAAGTAAATTGCTCAAAGTAATACATTGATTACATTATGTAACCAGCATTTGAACCCAGGTCCATCAACCCATGCCCCTTCTGTCACCAAGCAGTCTCTCAAGGAGAAGACTGTCTAGAGTACACAGTTTATATAAAATGACTTTACTCCCTTCTTACTGAACGATTGCAACAGCCTCCTACTGGGACCCCACTCTAGAATCTTCCCCTCCCTGAAACTCCTCCAAGGGCCTGAACCCAGCAGACCCTTGAAAGTCACTTCTGACAGGGGCAGGGATTGAGAAGCAACACGTTCTAAACTCACTAAGCGGAATCATTCACCTACTTCAAGCCTTGCTGGGAGCAGGAGGCCTGCCCTCAGCTTCTTCCTGGATAATCATGGGG
Organism: Myrmecophaga tridactyla; assembly: GCA_004026745.1. Classification (NCBI taxonomy): domain Eukaryota; kingdom Metazoa; phylum Chordata; class Mammalia; order Pilosa; family Myrmecophagidae; genus Myrmecophaga; species Myrmecophaga tridactyla. The sequence continues at coordinate 8,524 of PVIY010014501.1, forward strand.
AATATTCACCATCAGCTACTTCCAGGGTTAAAAACCCCGAGTTCAAATCCTGGTCCCACCACTCCCCATAGGACTTAAACACGTTGCTCACACCCTCATGTGTGTCAGCCAGGCTTCTCTAGGGGAACAGAGCCAACAGGAGCTGTCTGTATATATTCTGAGATGTTATAAAAGGGTTTCATGCAACTATGGGGTTGCACAAGTTCAAATTCCGTAGGGCAGGCTGCAAGCTGGCAAGTCCAATAAAGGTTGTTGATGACTTCCCCAGGAGAAGTAGGCCGGCTGAAGTAGAGATGAAAATTCTCTACTTCACATCTCCTTTTAAAGCCTTCGAGTGATTGGATGAAATGTCTCTCATTGCTGAAGAAACTCTCCTTAGTTTATTGTAGCTGTAATTAGCTATAAATGCTATCAATTTATTGATTATTGAAGTCCATGAAGTGTCCTCACAGTCGCAGTTAGCCCACTGCTTCCTTGACCAGAAAACTGAGCTCCATTACCTGGTCAAGTTGACCCATGAACCCAACTATCCCAACATCTATAAATGGGGAAATACTACCCAACTCACAAGATTGTTGTCAAAATTCCTGGAAAATTCCTTGTGGGTAGGATTGACACTTTCTAATCTGAGAATGGGTCTCCGGCCAGGGACATGGGAACCAGGGCCTCCTGCCTCCCCGCTCCCTGTGCCCATCTCTGTTTCTCCCACCCCTGCCAGGCCCTCTGTTTTCCTGGACTCCCAGCCACTTATGTAATGAGTTCATGCTGGATTTTTTTCCTTCCACTAAGTTGCAAGTGGGGATATACCAGAGACACTTGGAGTTTCAAGTGTAGGGAAGGTCTGAAACAGAAAGAGCAAGAGAGAGGCTTCAAGAAGGGAGATCCACCAAGAGAAGAAGTAGAGATGTCAGTGTGAGAGAAGGCAGAGAAGAGGAAGGGGGAAGAGAAGAGAGGAAGGGAAGGGAAACCAGGTAAAACAGGAACAGAACCAAAAGACCAAGACACTAAGGGATGCAACAGAGACAGAAAGACAGACAAATCAGAGAAAGAGAGAAGGAGCAGATGCTTGCAGACACAGTGGAAAGTGGGTTGGAAGAGAAGGTTCCCTTAACCAGGCAGGCGAGGGGGGAGACAAAGTCCCCTCCACCCCCAGCTGAGCAAGGCTTTCCGACTCAGAGTGTTCTGCTGCTGAGAAAGAAAAGCCTCATCTCCCACATTCGAATGAATTTGATAGTCAATCAATGAAGATTAACTTGCCCAAGGTAAGGGGGTTTTTACATCCATAAGGAAGTCAAATACGATTATGCAGATGAGAAAATTATCCTGAGACAAGGAGCATCTCATATATGATAATGATGCGAAAGGGTGGATTCCCACACTGATTAGCATATCTCCAAGACCAGACGAGATGGAGGAGGTGAGAACAAGCAGAGGTGCCGAGAGATGGGCAAGTGGGGATGCCCTGTCCAGGAATCCCACCTGAGAAGTTAGTCGGTCAGAGATGTCTGGTTCCTCATTTCCTTTTCTGGGGAGGAGGACACTCAGCTTAGGTCAGTGAGGACCTTAACTAGAGTTTTGATCCTGCTGTGTCCAGTGAAATTCCCTGGACCTCCGCTTGCTTATCTCTCAAATAGGAGCGTATTCCCAAGCAGGGCTTCTCAGACTTTCATGTGAGTATGATCTTAGAAGTTCCTCCTACAGTGCAGTCTCATTCAGGGGTCTGGAACGAGGCTCTGCAGTCCCCTCAAGCTCCCAGGTGAGGCTGAAGCTGCCAAGCCACAGGCCCCTACTTCAAGCAGTTCGAGTCCTTGCACATTAGAGTCACCTGGGGAGCATTAAAAAAAAATACCAGAACCAGGTGCCACCCTAGACCAATTAAATTAGAACCTCTGAGAGAAGGGCCTGCGTGCTGGTAGGAAATTCACCAGATGATGTGAATGTGCAGTCCAGGCTGAGAACCTCTGGTCTGAATGATATCTGGGGTCCTGAAAAATCCACAGATCTATTCCAAGTCTCCATGGAGCCTCAGCTCAGGCCAAGGACTCCACCCTGGGCCTGCTGGGGAGCTGTGCTGGTAACTACTAAAAACAGCTCTCGGTATCACATACCCACCAGGTCCTAAGCCCTGCATATATATTCTCTCCAACCCTCACAGTGGAGAGATTATGGGCTCAATTTGCCAGATGAGGAAACTGGGCTGAGAGAGGCAAAGTGATGTGCCCAAGGCCACAAAGCTCATAGGTTGTAGAGTCCGGATTTGAATCCAGCTTGCTCTGATCTCCAAAGCCCATCCTCTTTCCACTCTAGCTTTGCCTTCCCACTGGGGGGAGAGAGAGAGAAGGTAACCAAGGCTAGACCCTGGGCTCCAAGCCCGGCTGAGCTATGAGGTCCCACCCTGCCTGCTCCGCCTGAGATGGGCCAGCCTTGGGTGGCAGGGAAGAGTGAGTGAAGGTTTGGAAGTCAAGCTTCAAATCCCGTCTCTTACTAGCTGCATGACTTTGAGCCAGTTATTTACCTTCTCTGAGTGTTATACAGGCCCCGTTCTTGGCTAACAGGAGTGATAGGAACAAACGTACGGGGTTGCCAAGAGAAGGAGACAAGGGCAAGTATCTCCCATGTGGCATGTAGTGGGAGCGCACACAAGGTTCATGTCCCCCTTTCAAGGTGGAGCGAGCCAAGGCCAAAGGTTCTAGGGAGTCAAGACTTCACACCTGTGCTCGGAAGCCCAGAGCCCAGTCTCTCTGGAGCCTCAGCTGGGTGGCCACGGGCCCCTCCACTGCCCTGGGATGATAACAACACCCACGTCAACCCAGCTCTGCTTTACTGACACACAGGGACCAACCCAGGCCTGTCTGAGCCAGCTCTGGTCTTGGAGCCACTCTCCCCATGACACAGATGGTGCGGGGACTGCCCCTCTGCCCCCAGCAGAGCCCATGGCAGGAGTTCTCTTCTGCTCTCCCCAGGGAGCCTAGGGGTGCAGCCCCCAGCATCTCTGCCATAGCCCTCAGTTTCCCCCTCCATAGGGAGGCAGTGGGCCTGGGCCATCTCCAAGGAACCTTCCAGCACTAGGGCGCCTTCCTTTCCCTGCCCGAGGAACCCTCAGGAGAACCCTGAGCCCCAGCATCACTGTCCTGAGTCCATGGCTGCTGGGTCCTGGCACCCAGCCCTGATGCACCCACCAGCATGTCCTGCCCAGAAGGGGCTTCTTTGTTCATTGTCACAAAAACACCCTGTATATCCTTGGGGAGAACCTACCTTCTGTGGGCCTCCGACTCCTTATCAGTGAAATGCAGAGAATAATGGATGCTCGGGGAAGGTTAAATCCCTCCTCCCAACCACCCCCTTTGTGAGCACAGCCTCTCCTCACTGCCAACCCTACCCCCAGCACCCTTCTGACTACTGGTCAAACATGAACCTGGGCTGGGGTGCACCAGGCACCCAGAGGTGGGGGGCTTGCCCCGGTCCTCCCCCTGTTTCTATCTGCCTATTCTCTCTAGGATCCTCTCCTCCCGGGCAGGCAACCAAGGCTGAGGGTGAGGAGAGAAAGAGAAAGAAAGGGAAGGAAAGGGGCCTGCGGTGGTGGACCTGAGACGTGTGTCCGAGACTGTCTCTGTGTTTCAGGTGTCTGCATCTCTGTATTGTCTCTCTTTCTGTCCATGCTGTTTGTCGGTGTACAACTATATAAGTGCGTCACTGTGTCTTTGTGCCTATGCGAGTTGTAGATTTGTGTGTCTCTTGCTGTGTGTGTACATGTGTGTACACGTATGGGTTTGGTTCTGTGTGGGAGAGAATGTGAAACAGGGATAGTCTCTGGTGTCCACATAAGTCTGGATGGGAACCTATCAGCGTGTGTGTGGGTGTGTGTTTCCATGAATGCATATCAGTGTGTGTGGCTGTGAGGTCTGTGTGTGTTTGAGTGGATGCATATCAATGTGTCTGTGAATACCTGACTGTGTGTCTAAATATGCAGGGATAAGTGTGTGCGTCTGGGTAGGTGTGAGTGAATGTGTGTGTATGTGTTTATGTTTGAGTGGGTGTGTCAGTATGTAGGGGTGCGGGCATCTGTGTGTCTGGGTGGAGGTGTATCAGGATGGAAGGGATCTGTGCATGTACAACTGTGTTTGTATCTGCTTATCAGTATATGTGGTGTAGGTGTGTGCGTGTCTAGGTGTAACCGGAGTGTACCAGGGTGTGTGGGAAGCGTGTTGTGGGGTGAGACTGGGTGAGTGTGCATCAGTGTGTGGGATGTGAGTATTTGTGTCTGCCTATGTCAGTGTGGGTGTGTCAGTGTGTGGAGTGTAGGATGTGTGAGCGTGTATGGCTCTGTGTGTAGGTTGGAATGGGTGTTTAAGTGCATGGGGAGTGTCTGTATCTGTGCATGGATCACGAGTATTGTGAGTATATGTCATGTAGGGTAAGTGTGTGTTTCTGAGTGTCTGTGGGGTGTAGCCATGTGGCGGGGCGTATCTGTGTGTGTGCCCCTGGGAGAAGCTGCGTGTGAATCCATAGATCTGAGGATCTGTGTGGGGCTGCCCCTCTCCAGCTTGGCTGGGCCCAGGCATTGTAAATCCATCAACTCCACATGATTTTGTCAATTCTGACAGCTAACTTCAACATGACGACAAATCTGGCCCCAGAGGATATTAAGCAAAGACACATGAGCCTATAATTTTCTGCTTCCACGTGTGAGATGCTATAATAATCAAAAGAAAATGAGTTTCTAACTACCCCAGCTCTTTGTGCTGTTGCCTTCATGCCGGCTGCACTAATTGAATCACCCGGCTCCACTGTATCAATGGTAACTTGGGTATTGGGGGGTAATCAGGCGTGTGGGGGGGACCAGCTTGGAGAGGTGCGGGGGCTTTTGTGAAGGTCCCATCTGCCTCATGCACCAAAGCTGCCCGCCGGCCGCCCACATTTGGCTGGACAAGCAAGTGACTGAAGGGCAGCCCCTCACCCAAAGGGAAGGCCTGGGGAGGGGAGGGGTGCCTGGGGGAGGGGGCACCTGTACCCAGATGCTGTAGCTTGGGCCTAGGGTCCCAGAAGGAGAACTGGGCAAAAACAATAGAATTCAGACTTTGGAGATGGGCCTACCTGTGTTCGATCATGGCTGAAGGCCCTTATGTCATTGGATCTCTTGGGGCTTGGCTTTCTCAAGTAGAAAATGGGACAACGCCTCTACCTCCCAGGGTTGCTGTAAAGATAAGTGAGAACACACAGATTAAGCTCCCCCAGCTGCCTTGCAGAGAAGACACACTTGGAAGATGTAATTATTTCTGCCATTACCTAATGTCAACCGTGCTCTACCAGGCCTTGCTTGGCCACTCCACACAATGTGAGATAAGGCTCAGCATCCTGTTGTGTGTCTGGGGAAACTGAGGCTCAGAAAGGTTTGGTGACTTTGATGCTTGAGAGAGACACAGCTCTCTCTCTCTCTCTCTCTCTCTATGTGATTGCTGTGGGTTGAAGCAGGATGTGTGTGTATTTGGTGTTTTCAGAGAGGAAAGAGGAACAGTCACTGGTGGCTTCTAGGACACAGCTCCCCACCCGACCCCCCAATAGTCCTTGAGACAATAAAAATGATAGTTGCTCCCACCTATATAGCATTCATCCGTGGGGTATTTACCATGCATTAATTCATATAAACTTCACAATGAGTTTATGAGGTAGAAATGCAAATATCCCTGTTTTACAGATGAGAAGAATGAAGCACAGAGAGGCTGAGTAACTTGCCCAAAGTCATCCAGCTGATAGGAAATAGAATTGGGCTTCAAGCCTGGACAATCTGTTTCCACAATCCTCATTTTTATCCATCACCTGTTTCTCTTGAACCCAGCTTGCTTAGGTATCCATCTGTACCCCATACCCCCTTTGCTTTTGCCCCTCAAATTGGTCTAAATCAAATCTCTCGTTCTCTCCAAGTGATACTCTCCTTGCCACCCAGGGAAACTTGCCTCCCAAAGTGAGGCTCCAGAGTGGGATATAAATTCCCCTATCCCCAACCTCACTGTGCACCCCCACTTCAAGGCAGGAGATCGCCTCATACCACCCTCCAGCTCACACCTCTACCACTTCCAATCAGCAAGTTTTCACTAAGCAGCCACTATGTGCCTGGGGCTGGGCAGGGAACTGGGGGGGCTACAAAGAAGTAATTATCATAATCCTGCACTTTTGTACAGCACTTTACTATTTTTAAAGCGCAGAGCAGTGGAGAGAGTACAGGTTTTGTAGCCAGGCAGATTCAGGTTTTAATTTTAACACTGTCACTGACAGGCTGGAGGCCTTTAGGCTTGTTGCTGAATGCTTCCAAGACTCAGTTTTCTCACCTATAAAATAGGGACAATTTTTCCCCTAAGACCAGGAAAAATGTAAGGATGTCTGCTCATACAATTTTTCTTCCACATTGCACTGAAGTTGCTAGCCAATGCAATAAAGCAAGAAAAAGAAATCAAATGCATACAGATTTAAAAGGAAAAAAGAATAACTGTCTTTATTCATAGACAACATGATTATCCTTATAGAAAACCCTAAGGGATCATTGTCACAAACAACAAATCAACAAATTACTAAAGCTAATAAGTAAGTTTAGCAAGGTTGCAGGATACAATACATGAAAATCAACTGTATTTTCATTTGCTAGTAATAAACAATTGAAATTAAAATGAGAACATTAATCCTACCTCACAAGATGACTAGGAGTAAAATAAAGTAATGTTTATCTAGAAGTATTTAGCATAGAGGCTGGATTTGATTCACCAAATAAGCTATGAGGCAGATGGATTAATTATTATCTTTAGCCTCCTTTCACGGATGATGAAACTGAGGCACATAGGTTAAGTAACCAAGGGCTCAAGCCCCTAAAGGGGCTCCAGGAAATCCATTTCAAAAATTACTGACCTACTCCAACTTTTCCATGTCACAGATGCTGAAATTGGGGCTCATGGAAGGGCAAAACACTCATCAAAGGTTGCATAGCACATTTGTGGTAAAGCCAAGCCTGATCTAAGGCTCCAGATTTCCAGTCCAGGCCTGTGTCCACTCCAGTCTTCCCAATCCATCCAGATTCTGAAGAGTCAACATGAACCAACAGACAGTTCACTGTCCTTTCATTCATTCACCCTATGAGTGTCATCCCCCTGGTCAAATCCACCGTTCTCCACAGTGTGGAGATAACAAGTGTGCTGCAATTTGCTTTGAGTATGGATCAAGTATTTTGTTACCTAAAGCGTGGTTTAGAGGTTAGGAAAGATTTCATCTGTATTTATAAATAATAACAGGTTAAAGGTTATCCCCATCAAGGCACCTCTCATTCTCACATGCTTCCCAATAAGCTTTCTTGAAGGGACAGAAAGAAAGAGGCTGACAGAAGATCACAGCCAACGTTCCTCCCGCCATAACTGCACCACAACCACCGAAGGGAACTTTTCTGTTGTATCCTTAGTAGTTGTGCCAATTACAAACCGCAGGGCTTTATTTAGCTGCAACTTATGGTGGGGAGAGAGGGCAGGGAGGTGGTTGATCAAAATCTGGGGCTCCTGGGTAACATGTGGACATTATCCATTACGTGGGTTGCTCAGAGAAGGAACTGAGAGCCCCAGCCTGTGTGAGCTAACCCCCCTCCACTCCACCTGCCCTTCTCATCATCACATCATTCTACATTTCTGCTAAACCAGGCTCAAGATGAACAATGAAACCCAAATAAATATCAGGCCAGTCTCAGCCTGTGTCACATCCTAAAGAAACCCTAATCACCTCCAAAAGCACTGATTTGCAATGCAGCCTCTACTGAATTCCCTTGAACAAGCAGCAAGGTGGGAAAAGAAATTACATCACATGATAGACAGCAAAACTCTCAAAATCCCCTATTACTCTGTCTTTCCTTAAAATCTCACAGGCCATTACACCTCACCCCCACCCCCTTTTTCCTCTCTCTCTCTTCCTGAAAGTCCAGTTCTTCTCTCTCTTGCCTCCACCACCTGCTAAACGGATCCACCCCCTTTTTCCTCTCTCTCTCTTCCTGAAAGTCCAGTTCTTCTCTCTCTTGCCTCCACCACCTGCTAAACGGATCGATCTACTATGATTCATCTTTTGCTCATGGTTCCCTTGTGCTTTTTCTTATGTGATGCTTCTTCCATTCTATTCCTGCACCTATCACTCTGATCAGCTCAGGGGTAGGGGTGGGGGAGAAGGGTTGTAAATGCTTACATCTTAATATTTTCGTTCCTGTCTCATTGGAAGCCCTAAAGTTGCTCACAGCCTTGTAGGGGCAGGCGAGTGTAGGTGGCTACCCTCACCCCAGTGACAAGCACAGCCTTTGAGACAGGCTAACTATCTAGATGCAAAGAGACTCGATCCCTTCATCTGGGGGGAAGGAAGCTTCAGGAAGAGGTGACATTGAACTAGACCTTGAAGCAGGAAGACACTCACCTTGTGGAAGAGACAGATGACAGAAGGGGAAAGGAGCAATTATTCTTCACCTCCTGGTACTTTGCATCCATTATCTTGTTTCCCTACTGCTATGACTTGAATTGTGTCCCCCCCAATACATGTTTAAGTACTAACTGCTTGTTCTGTAAATGTGACCTTATTTGGAAGTAGGGTCTTTGAAGACATTATTAGTTGAGATGGGGCCAATATGGCTGGTGTGCTTACATGAAAGGGAGAACTGGACACAGACCGACAGAAGAGAATGCCATGGATTGCCAGCAAGGTACCACCAGAAGCCAGGAGAGAGGCCTGGGGTGCATTTTTCCCTACAGACTTCAGAGGGAGCAAGACCCTGCCAACATCTTGATTTCAGACTTCTAGCCCAGAACAGCGAGACCATAAATTTCTGGGGTTTTTTTTAAGCCACCCAGTTTGTGGTACTTTGTTACGGCAGTTCTAGCAAACTGAGACACCCATCCCTCCCCAGTAGTCTTGTGAGATGCATATACATTAACATCCCCATTTTACTGAGTTGGAGACTGAGGCTCAGAGGAGGAAAGGACCCTGTCGTCAAGGCCACCCAGGGAGTAGGAGGATAGGGAGGACTTGAATTCTGGTCTGTTTGGTCCAAATCCCTCAAGGTAAGCAGATAGAGGGAAGAGAGGGAGAAGTTCAAATTGCCCCTAGGAATGGGAGCGGTGGTGAGGGGGAGGCTCTGGTCACCCATATGTGTGGATAAGTGGAAACAGTGAAGTGCAGACCAGAGTGTCAACATTTGTGGGAAAGCAGGAAAGACTATTTGTATGTGTTCGTTTACTTTTCCCTAATAGATCTTTGGGAGGATACCCAAGAATCTGGGGGTATTAGTTGCCCTTGGGGGAGGGGTCCTGGGGGTGGGATAACTGGGGGCAGGGTGGGAGGGAGACATTCACCCTCCCTTTTATGTCTTTTGAATCTTGAATCATGTCATTGATTCAAACAAATAAAAGAATAAGCCTTATTCGGTAGCATTAAACTTCAAACTAAACACTTGACCGTGCACTAGAGGGAGCGAGTGATGGGGTTGCCTCAGGAGTCCAGGCTGGGGCTGGATGCGGGGGCTTGGCCCCAGGGAAAGGATGTAGGGGAGCCAAGGAAGAGAGCCCAGCGGGGCCTCAGTCAGCAGCGAGGCATTCTCCATGGCGGCCCTCTCTGTTCTGATGAGTGAGGGGCTGTCAGATGGAGGAGGGGGCCGCAGGAAAGACGTCGGAGATGGGGATGGGATGTTTGGGCAGTTGTGGCCGATTTGTTGCCATTTTCACGGCCAGACTTGAGAATTAAGTGGCATGAAATTGAGCACAGACCAGGTTCCCCTCCAGAGACAGGGCAGCCCTTGCCTGCCCAGGAGGGGAGGATGCGAGGGGGCGGGAGCAGGAGGGGTGGCCGGGCGCCACGCTTGGCTGCGTCTGGGTGCAGATGGATGGAGAATGGAAGGGGGCCGGGCCCAGCCCCTCCTCCCAGTTCCCTCCCCTCCCTTGCTCTCCTCAGACAAGCAGAGGGTCTGCCCAGACCCCCAGCGACTGACTGGGCCCGGGCTGCCTCTCTTGTGCCCAGCACCCCTGGGAGTCAAGGTTGGGGTGGCAGCCGGACAGAGCCCCCCTCGGGGCCCTGTGGGACACTTTTGCTCATCTCAGCACCTCTCTGCTCACTGCCCAGGTATGGGGGAGTGAGGGGAGGTGCAGACGCTGCGCCAGCCTCACTGGGTGGGGAAGGAGGCTTTTGTGCAAGAAAGAGGCAAATGGGGCAAAGCATCTGTTGGCAAGACAGTGGGGGCCTGGGTTCCAGTTTGGGTTCTAGGTGTGGCCTTGGGTGAGTTACTCACCCTTTTCTGAACTTCTGTCTCCGTATCTGTATATGTATATGATGCTGACCGTGCACCAGGCCCCGTTCTCCATCTTTTGATCTCAATAGGTCCTTATGAAGTAGTACTGGGATCACTTGCACCCCATTTTACAGATGAGAAAACTGCAGTCATCCAGTTAGTGAGAAGTTGAGCTGGGATTTGCTCTTTAACATTGCACCACCTCAGGGAGTCAAGGGGAAGCTTAAATGAGATAATGAGCTTTTTATGGTTTAACAGATGGTAAGCGTGTGGCTGATGTTAGCTGCTGTCATCACTGCCCTGTTTGCCCTTTAGCAGGGGACAGGGAGCTCAAATGCAGAATGCTAGAGCTGGAAGGGATCATCCAGTCACCTAGATCACCCTCTCCTGGGCTTGACAGTTAGGAAACGCAGGTCTGGGGTGGGGAAGTGACTTGCACAAGTCCCATGTCAAGACTCAGAGACCTGAGTCCTTGTTCTTCGGGCCCCCAAGGACAACCCTGGCCCTTTGGGGAGCGGCTTGCCTTATTCCTCCACAGGGAGAGGCGTGCACTTGGTATTTCAATTCCGGCGGGCACCTTGGGCTCTGAATTCTCCCTCCCTGGGTGCAAGCGAGACCCAGCCCCGGCCCAGGAGGTGAAGAAGGAAGACAGCCTTGGGTCTGCCAACCTGCACACCTCCTCCTGGGCACAGCGCTGCCCTACAATTAGCCAGGGCTGTGTTGTCCTCAGCACCAGGCCAGGAGAGCAGTGAGGAGCCCCACAAGAGGCCCCGGAAAGGAGGCCCCCCCGGTGCTTAATGGGACCTAACCTCTGCCAGTGTTGTCGAAAATGAAAATGAAAAACAGCAGCGATTTTGTGGTTTAAGAATTAGCATGTGTGCCTGCATCGTAAGCCCCTGGCCTGCATTACCGTACAGATTTATCCTAGGCCCAGCAAACGGCCAAAATATGTAATTACACAGAGGCTCTGGGTGGAAAAGTTGCTCTCCTCTTTGCTATCTATATAATGTGGACTTCTACAAAAGACAGCAAGATCTAGACTTTCTTGAGGGGCCTACTCCAAGAAGGCCCCTGCCCGAGGTGGATTTGGGGAGCAGGAGGTTCGGCCCCGGCAGCATTACGTGTGTGGGGGCGCGTAGGAGTGTGTCAATGTACGAGCCGTCTCCCTAGGCTGGGGAGAAAAGTGGGTGTAGAAGGCACATAGAAGGTACTGTGCCCGCTATGCTCCTAGTCCCATTTGGTGTTCCCAGATGTACTCCTGGAAAAGTAGGCAGCCTTATCCCCACTTGAAAGATGTGGAAACTGAGGCTAGTAGATGGTAGAATCCAAGATTCAAACTCAGAACTCCAAAGTCTGGGGTCTATTCAATATACTACACGTGGTCCCGACCTCATTGTGCTCTCCTCACCTGGAGGATAAACAGAGACTCTGGCCCAAAGTCATTGGGGGTGATGGATAAAGGCAAGTGGGTCATCATTCAACTGTGATTGTTGAAGGGAAATTGGGGTCTCAATCTGGGGACTGATGGTAGAAAGAGAATGAAAACCAGGTCATAACGATCAGCACAAAAACTGACACAATACATGTAACATGAATGACCAATGGAATGAATTGATCAATGTTCTAAAATGAAAATCAGTGTCCTTATTCAGGGCTGGGCAGTGGGTAATGTCCAGATATGGGGAGAGATGAATAAATCAATGTCCCAATGTGTGCATCAATGTCCCAACATAAGGATCAATATTCCAATGAAGATTTGGCTGAGCAATCAATTTCCCACGTGGAAATCAATGTCCCAATTCAGAGTTGGTTGAGAGGAACTGATGCCCCACCATAAGGATGGTTAAGGGAGTTAACATCCTGGTGTAGAGATCAATGCCTCAGTTCAGAGATGGTTGAGTGGAATCAATGTCCCAATGTCAGGAGCAATGACGGTCAATGGCATACAAGGATGGGTACAACAGTCTTCTAATGTAAGACCAATGACAGCCACAGTCTCACCATAGTTGGCGAGCATGAAGTTTCATGTCCCAAAGTAGAGACCACGTGGACGAGATGGAATACAATAGGGTACCATCTATGCCCTCTGACCTTCTGTAGGAGGCTTTTCCCTTGCCTTATTTGCTCTAAAGGGACAGTTCCCAGGCTCCCTGACCCTAGTGACCACCTAGCTAGATCCTTTTCCACAGCAAAGTTGAAGATGGGGCCAGTCCTCCGCCCTCAACATGCCTCAGCCCAATGAGCCCCAACCTCCTATGCCCCAACCTGTCTCCAAAGCCAGCGTGCAACTGAGTCCAGAGAATCCCACCAGCATGGAAGAGGCTACTCCCTTTCCAGGGATTATTTCCTGCAGCAAGACCAGGCCTTGAGCTCCTCCAGGCTCAGCCCAAAGCAATAGCAGATGAGACAGTCACGGCCAGCCCCATTCATACCTCTTCAGTATGAATCACGTTATTTAACATTGCATCTGTCATTTGAATGACACATTTTACAGATGAGAAAAGCAAGGCCTGGAAGAGTGAGCTCATTGGCCAGATCAGTAGCAGAGATGGACCAAAACACCTGATTTTCTACCTGCTAGCTGCATCAGGTTGACGGGACAGAGACCACCCCCCAACCCCGGCCAACATGCCTTGCCCCCGAGATAGGTGGGTTCTGGGAGTTGATCACACTGTTGGGACAAAGGCTTTCACAGCATCTCTCCCCCAGACCTTCACTTTCCTGCATCTTCTTCATCACCCCTCAAATTCCAGAAGTTGGGGTACAGGATGAAGGGCCCCTATAGCTTTCCAAGGTTGGAGATGGAGTTGGAGGGTGAAATGGGTAAAACCTCCCAGCCTCAGCCACCCCAGGGGCTGAAGGGGAGGGGGTGATTTTTCTTTCGCGCAGACAAAGGCCGGGGCCATGGCATCTGTCGGCTGACTCTCATGTCTCGCAGCTGCTCCGACAGTCAGACCCAAGGCAGGTGCCAGTTTGGAGAGGGAGGGGACACCGCACAGGCACTCGCACTCCACTCCCTTCCTCCCCCGGCCCCATGCGCACACGCAATGCCTCCTGTTGCCCGTCTCCACCCCACGAGCCCTGCTCTGTACCCCCAACACCCAGAGCTCTGGGGACAGGACCCCCTCCCCCCATGGCTCCACTGCCCCTCCCCCACGTGTGTCCTGTCCAGCTCTGCTGCCAGCCCAGGAGGAGCTGGGAGGGAAGGCACACAGGGTGGGGGTGGGGGGGGGGTGTCTGGCAGGAGACAGGAGACCCTTGGGTCTCAGGGGATGTCTCCCACTCAAATTCCTCTTACAGAGGCCAGCGAGCTTTCTAGAGTTGTCTTAGGAGACTGGGGTCTCCAGTTCTTCATGCGGGAAGATACACGCGCTCACAGACATGCACAGACCCTGTTGGCAGAGAGGAGAGCGAGACCAGTATCTGGTCAGACGAAGTGAAAAGAGCCCTGTGCATGCATGCCTGGGTAAGAGTTGTATACATGAGAACACACAAACACACACGGACGTACACACAGGCACATTCAGGCATATTTTTGCATACACACACGCGTGCACACCCCACCCCCAGTGAGCCATGGGGCAAGTTGGAAAAGCATTTTGAATGCCGAGACAGAACTCTGGGTTTTCCGTCTTTAAAAAAAATAAATAAATCTATTTATCTATGAACTCATTTAAGTCACATTACCACTCCTGAAATTTTCCAAAAAGAAAATTCTTAGGGCGGCAGGGAATCTCCATTTACACAACTAGTTGTAATATCTATTTTCTCATCTGCATATTTTCTTTTTACTACTAGAACAGAGAATATGATCAGGAGTAGGGTGCGATGGTGGTGAGAGCTGCCCTATCACCAAGGTGATGTGGGAGGAAAAGAATATTTCTCTGAAAGCCGCTTGATGGGGGAAAAAAATGTATAAATTTTATACAAAGATGCTTCAGAGCCCCCTCCCTGATGCAGGCCTCTTGACCCTTCCTCCCGGCTCCCGGTCTCCCAGCCGCCTCCCTCTTCTCCCTGCCAAGCCCAGGCCTCTCCTCCTCCCTCCCTTGCAGCCCCCGCCCCTCCCCAGGGCCCCTCCCCAGATGCAATCCCCTTGCTGTAATTTCTGGGGGAATTGCTTCATCTCGGGTGCAGATATATTTGTGTCAAGGTGCAGCTGCACAGATAGCCTTCCTCTATGCATAGTAAGAGGGTTTCAGAGAGAGAGGTTGTGCCCAGAGCAAGGCCTTATCAGAGCAAGCTGCCTGCCATTTATCTGATTCCCCATCAAATAGGAAAACGGGCCTCAGGCTGCTGCTTCCACTTTCCTTGGGAAAGCCATGGGGCGAATAATAATTTACTCCAATCTTTTTGTTTCCAGAGCTCACCTTCAGCCTGACACAGCCCTGGGTCTCTCCACCCCCCACCCCTGCACCCAGCCATGCCAGCCTGGGGCTATAAGTTTGGACCCCAGCCCCCGAGGCCCCCCCTGGGAGGCATCCACACCACCCCAGAAATGCCCTTGCTGGTTGAGCAGACCTTCACAATGGATTGGCACAAGCCAGAGAGACATCCTTTGGCATCAGTGAGTGTAGACACAGGGAAGGGGGCAGGGACCCCGGTGGGGAGCGGGGGAGGTTTGGCCTGGCTGCAGGGGGCCTGGCTTTCCTCCCAGCCCCCCACATACATATGCAGACCTCCCGTGCACCTCACTCTGTGTGTGTGTGTGTGTGTGTGTGTGTCCGCACATGCATACGTTTGTCAGACTTGACCCTTTGAGTGTCCTTGTGTGAGGACTCATCAGTATCTTTATCTGTGCCTGTCTGTCCATCTGTCTATCTGTCTGGAGTGGAGATGAATGGAGGACTGGAGGCAGTTTCTGTCCTGTGTCACAGACTCTGACCTCCCATCTCAGTTCACAATCCCAACAGCCAAGAACAACTCCAAGACAGGATGATGGGGAGTGTCTGAAAGGGGGATGAGCAGTGGCGAGGGAGGGGTCTGTACTGGGCCTGGCCCGTCATCCTGCCTCACCCTCCCTGGCGGAGCAGCTCCTGGGAGCAGCAGGCAGTCCATCTGGTGCAGGAGCTAGGGGAGCTGGGCGGTGGGGAGGGGGCCGCTCCCCACAGGCCACCCATAAATCACAGTTATGTGGCCAGGGGGCAGGGACTGGGCAGGGGCCAGGGGGCAGCCGCAGCAGCACACGCGGGACGGGGCAGAGAGGCCAGGGTCAGGTGCGGCTGTAAATCGTCACCTAAATGCTTCCAAGAGAAGGCTAATCAGGGTACAGTGACAGAGCACACAGGCCCCACCCGGCCCCAGCGGGCGTATGCACGCCCGTGCAAACGCATACACACTCACAGATACAAAGGTACACCTGAATGTGTTCTGCCTGCAGAGCTGCGCACGCAAAGCTGTCACACCCATACCTGGACACACAAAGACACATGTGCACACCCGACTTAACTCCTGTCGTGTGTATACACTCAGGCAGCTCTGTACTGGTCCATGCAGACCCAGGAAACAAAGATCTACTTAGTACACCTAGGGGTACACACATGTACACAGGTAGGGGTGCAAAGTTGTGGGTAGACATCCATACGACACCTAGAGCAAGCACCCCCTGGGGGTGCCGCCTGGCTAGAACGACGTGGGGGTGAAAAGATGTCGACACACTTAGTAGTGTCATGCCACCCCACCCTGGAACCCCAGCACCTGTGTCCTCCTCCCAAGCCCTCCCCGGCCAGGCCTTGGTCCCTTTCAGCAGCCCGTCTTCAGAAATCCGTCCTGGATCAGCACAGTGTTTGAGCTTCCCCTGCACCCATGCTGGAGCAAGGCTCATTCACTCAGCCATTCACCAGCATTTATTAAGCACCTGCTCCACATCAGGCACTGGTCATAGACTTCTCACCCTCAAACTCAAGATCCAACAAAGAGAGACAAATGAGCAGACAACTACGGCGCATGGGGATTCTTGCTAGAAGAGAGGCCAGCACAGGGTAATGGGGTGGGTGGGGGGAGACAGAGGAGGGCTAGGAAGGCTTTCTGGAGGAGGCTGTGTCCCAGCTGAGGCCTGGCAGCAAGCAGGAGCTGGCCAGCGTGGGAGTGGAGTGGAAGGGGGAAGCGCCTGGCCCTACAGTGGGTGAATGGTGGAGGAGGTCGACTGCACCCCTCACCTGGAGCCCTGAGGGATACCCAGCTTCCATATCCCAGGGCTTCCCTACATGACCCTCAAGCCCTTTTCTTCTTTGTGCAAAGCCAGTCGTTCTCTACTGCTAAGCTTTCCAGTAGACGCTACAATTGACTTGAATATGGGGTGGGGATGAGGGAACACATGAGGGGACCTGAGGGTAGAGCCTACCCAGACTGAGGATAGGCCACTGAGCCCTCTCCCCTACCCATCTCTCTCAAGTCTTTGGGGTAGAAATTCAGTGGGATCTATTTTGATTCATTCGCCACCGTGGAGACTTTCAAAATGTGCTGGGTGGAGCTCTATGAGTTCCATGGAGCCCTTCTTAGGATGGGGTGGAGGGGGTTGGGGGAAGATTGGAAAGCAGGACTCCAGACCCACAACCTCAATTCTACCATTATCTGCCTGCCCTATTGGACTTCCAAACAGGACCTCATTTGAACAAAGGACGTCTTGGCTAAAATTGTGTGAAACCCATTAATCCATAGGACAAAGCCCAAAGTCAGGTTGGCATTCAGAACCCTCCCAAACCTCTTCCTCCTTCTCTCCCAGCTTAAGTCTCACCCATCATTTCTATTTTTTAAAATAAAATGCAAAGGACTTTGCACATCATACCACTAAGACTCCTTTTCAAAACTCTGGGAGATGTGTCCACATTTTACAAATAAGGAAACTGAGACTCAGAGAACTCAAATGATCTGCTCAAGGTCACTGTCACCTTGGAAAAGCCCATTCTGGGTCCCAATCTGAGCATTCAGGCACAGCATCTACTCCCCTTCCTCCCCACTCCAGAAGAACAGTGGAGCAGGGACCCTTGTTCCCTCATTCCTGCGCCAAGGCTGAGCAGGAGGAGAGGGTTCTGGGGGTCAGGTGATGGGAAAGGGGCAGAAGAGGACCCAGACAGCCACAAGGCGGAGAAGCGGGGCAAAGAGCTCTGCCCCCGAGGGCAGGGAAAGGGGATGCTTGCGGGTCAGATGCTCATAAAGGGAACTCCAGGCCAGGCCACTGTGGCTGTTGACATCTTCAGGTGAAGCGTCTTGTCTCTTCCCTTGCTGGGCAGCTTCCTGAATCAGGCCCCGGTGTCTTAAGAAGGCAGAACGGGAGAGAAGAGAGCAGAGGTGCTCGGGCCAGATGGGCTCTACCATTTGCTCATCATGTGCCTCAGGCATGCCCCTGAACCTCTTGGAGCCTCAGTTTTCTCATCCCCTAAATGGGAATAATAATAGTATCTGCCTCCCAGGATTGTTGAAAGGATTCAATGTAACTGTGGCAGGAGCCTGTACATAGGAGACCCTCCACAAATGCTGGCAGCTTAGCCCACCCTGAAGCCATCCGTATTGAATGAGGTGGGACGTCACATCTCAGGGGTTGCAGGGACCGCAAAGGGCCTCTACCCTGGGCCTGGCTTGCAGGTGACAAGGCAGGAGAGGCGGGGTAGGGATGGCAGAGCCCCGTTTTTCCTCTTCCTCCCCCACTGGCTGTCCTCTCTTGCCCCTGGAAAGGACCAGCTCCCTCTAAGTTTAAGCTGATAACGAGGAAAATGGACATTGAGGTGGGCCCCTCCCAGCGGCGCTCGGCTGGTTAAATGTCTGTCTCCCCACCCCCACCCTGGAGGGAGGGGCCCTGACCCCCCATCGCGGGTCACCGGGAGAGGGACCGACGCCCCCTCACCACCCGAGACAATGGCTGATCCAAATTGGCAGGCAAAGGAGGAGCAGTCAATACAGATTAGGAGGACGGGCGTCCCCTGGCCAGGGGCCTGGGGCCCCCATTGATCAGCTTCCTCACCGAGGAAGCTGGCTTGGCCAACAGCCAGTGGACCCCCAGGTGGGGGCCACTGGCTTCACACCCCCCAGCAGGGTGAGTTTTCTTGGTGTTGAGAAAACGGTCAGCAGCTTGTCACAGTCCACTGACCCCAAACAGCTTTCTGGAAACCTTGAATTTAAATCCAAACACAGAGATACCCATATACACACCTGTCACTCCTGCCTTTTCCTTAAACACAAACATAGTTATCTCACAACTACATGCACACCATGTGATTCAGTTCAGTGCCAAAGCATTTATCGTATACCTATGTGTACGAGGCACTGCAGCTGAAGACAGCTTCGTGCCCTAAAAGGGAACCTACAGTCTGAGAGACAAATGTGGAAAGAGGCCATTACAGGGCAGAGTGGGTAACAGGTGTAATTACAGGAGTTCAGGCAATGTCTAGAAAAAGGCATATTAACTCTGGGGCAAGGGGGGGCTTCCCAGGGGAGGTGATATCTTGACAGGGTTTTTAAGGATGAATAGGAGTTTGCCAAGGGGACAGAGTAGCAAAGATATCATTTTCATTGCCTGCCTCTTGCTGACAGCTCTGGCCACACATACTCCTCTTCCTCATGCTGACTGTGCTGCACCCATGTTGAGTTTCTTTCATCTGCCACACCCTCTGTGTTCTAATGGCAGGAATGCTCTTCTCTTTCCCTTGACTATTCCTTGTTAAACCTTCAAGACTCACCTATCCCTTCCTCAGGTAGAGCTACCTCCCCTATTCTAGATGCTGCCATGGCATCTTCTATTCCCCCCTTTCTAACTCTCCACACACTCGTATTCACTTGTTTGCTCATAAGGGCAATGACCCTATGTGATAGCATCTGCGACAATGCCTGACATGTTTTGGGAGCACGCTGGGTGGGTGGCTGGGTGAATAGATACAGATGGATGGATGGATGGATGGACAGAAGGAGGGAGGAAGAGAGGGAAGGAGTAGTTTACTCAAGTGGCTACCAGCAAATTAGAACTTAGATCTGCTGGGGTGTGGAGAATGCAAAGGAGAAGGATGGTGGTGGCAGAATTGTGGGAGATGAAGCTGAAGAACTGGCAGGGGTGGAAGTATGGACTTCAGAGCCCTTTCCATGGGCAACCTCAGCCTCCTGCATCCCTCAAGGATGTGATGAGTCATAGCTTTACACTCTGTGGCTCCTGGGTTGGGCCTGACTCTCTGGATATATTGACAAAGGCCATGTAACCCTCCCCCCTCACCCCCCCCCCACACAAACAGAGCACATGTACCCATCAGAGCAAGTAACAGAAACCCTACTTAAACTAGCTTCACCCAAAGTTGGAGGTTAGTGGCCTATATAACTGGGAGGCAGGTGGTTCTGCTTCAGGTGTAGCTAGGTCCAGACACTCCAGCAAAATGGCCAGATCTCTCACCTCTGCTTCCCTGTGTGTGCTGGCCTCATCATCTCCTCCTTCCGATGGGCTTCCTCTAGGCTGGGTAGGGGGAGATGGGTAGGAAGGATTGGGGCATGGCCTCATGGAGCTGGTGAGGAAGAGAGGGGAAAGCATGCCTTTTGCAGAGTCTATCTATAAACACTCTGATGTTTCCAAGTCAGGCCCAATCTCTGTGGTCAGAAGCATGGGATGCTGTGATTGGGCAAGTTTGGATCTCATGTTCGCTGGAGGCCAGGAGAAAGCCTGGTGTGCTGGTCAACAGCTCATGCAATGACATGGAAAGGGGAGGGGCAGTACTCCAAAGGAAAGGGGTGCCATTACCAGCAGAAAGGGGAAGGGATGCTGCACAGTCAAAAATGACAGATGGCCACACCAGTCCTGTCACAGTGCTGGGGAACTGGGGCAGACTAAAAGATACTAGGATATAATAATAATGATTATTATTTTATTATTATAGCTTTTAGTGTATGCCATGCAAGTATACTGCCCACATTGTCTCATTTAATTCCATTTAAACTTGGATTGAGAAGACCAGGGTTTGGGTCTCAGCTCTGCCATTTGCCAGATCCTGGCTCTGTCACTCAACCCCTGTTTTCCCATCTGTAAAAGGGGAAGAATATAATCCATCTCCCTGGAGCCGCTGGGGGTGGGGCTGGGGGCTCTCTGTAAACTGTAAAGGGATGTTCAATGTTAGGGGTAGGAGGGGCTCACAGTAACCCTTGCTCGCTGACTCGGGGTGAGAAAAGGAACAAGGAGATGGTTTCAGCCAACCAGAAGGCCATCAGGCCAGAGAAGCAGCAGGCTGGCTTCGTGCCTAACTCGGCAAGAAGAAGGGGGCGGCCGGAGGCACAGGAAGCCCCTTTCTGGGACCTCCCTGGCTTGGCCATTCTCCACCCGGGTGAAAGTGATGGAAAGAAGAGTTAACGGATTACAGGGCTGGGCAGGAAGAAGAGAGGATTTTTCATTTTAAAATGTTCTGAAATAATTCATATTTGCTTTGCAGGATGGTGTTGTGCGCTGTCAGCTCTGTAATAACTTCTAGGCCTTTATTTATTGTTTTGCCTTAATGATTTTGTGTTGCTCCAGTGTGGAGAATTCGCAGTATCTTGTAACACATAATGACAGAGAAGGCCCAGACCCTGGTATGCCCAAGGCAGGGTGGGGAGGCATTCACACTTCCGACTCTGGCAGTAACCATCCACCACCCTCCCCCTGGAGATGGCAGAGACTAGAACAGAGGTCAGTCAAGCTCTATGCAAGGTGCTTTATCCATGGGCTCCAAGTCTCCAAACACCCTGGGGGGCTGGTGCTATTATTTCGTTTTACAGAAAAGAAAACTGAGCAGGGGAGAGATTACAAGACTTCCCACCTGATTTTGCATGGCTCAGACAGGATTTAAATTCAGGCCTGTTGGGCTCCAAACACCCTACATACTGGTGGGTCTCCAGCTTTGGTATGTGTAGGAGTTACCTGGGAAAAATCTTTAAAATATGCCTTCCCAGTACCCAACCCTGGAGCTTGGGATTTAGTAGGTCTAGGATGGGGTCTAGGGCTGTCTAGTTAACGATCTGCCCAGATGAATCACAGCCACGTTTTGGAATGCAACTGGTGGCTGGGGCCACACTACTCATGCATTCGGCAGGACCCAGCCACTCGAGAGTCGCGATCCTGCAATCAACCAGCTCCCCACAGCCTGTCTCTCTTACAAATGTTCCATCAGCTACCCCTCTCCCTCTGTCATTCTCCATCCTATATCCCTGAGGACTCTCAGACTCCCCATCAGACTTCTAGCCCCTTATGGGAAGCCAGGAGAGGAAGGGGAGGCTTTCTTGGTTGCCATGGTGATTCTCCATCTCCTGGGTCTGTGTGGGGAGGCAGCTTCATTGTGAGTCTCTAGCCAAGGCCTGGAGGGAGGCAAGCTGTCCGGGGCAGGGAGGAGGCAAAGGGGCGGGAAGAGGACTCTAGTAGCTGGGGAGAGAGGTAGAGAGGAGGGGAGGGGCTGGGGAACAGGGAGGGGGCACTGTGAGCCCAGGGCAGCCGGAGCAGAGAGCCAGCCCCTCCAGATGCTGGGGCTGCCAGCCTTCAGCTGACAGGGAGGGGAGTGGTGTGTGCAGGAGCTGAGGCTGATAGGGCCTGATGCTCCCTGAGCCCAGAGCTGGCAGGAGACCCAGGGCAGGTGGTAGCAGAGATGCAACGACAGGCGAGCAGGCAGAGAGGCTGGCACAGGACAGGGTCAGAGTCATAGAGTTGGGATAGACCAGGGCTCGGGAAGCAAAGAAGAGATGTAGAAAAATAAAGCGAATCAGGAGAACCCTTCCCAGACCCTGGACTGTGGCCCATTCTCACCCCTAGCTGGACCGTGGCTGGCACAGTCTGAGATCCCAGCCTTCTGGGCTGGACTGGGCTGGCAAACCGGATGGCACAGGCTGGAGCAGAGGCAGATGGAGTGAGGAGGGGGCCTGACCCCCAGCCCACCAGGGAATTGCTGGGATTGTCTGTTCTTTGGAGCCCTCCCACTGCCCCGCCAAACGTCCCCGCCTCTGGGAGCATGGCTGGGAAACGGAAAAAAAAGAAAAAGAAGCAACATTTCAGAGCCAGCGTCTCTACCTCCTCCTGCTTCCTTTGGCTCTCCATATCTCCTGGTGGGAGATACATCCTCCTATCTTTCTAAGCAAGCACTTACTTTGTGCCAGGCCCCGCTGAGCACTTACCTTTTGGGAACTCATTTAACCCTCACAACAGCCCTAATTAGTAGATACTGTTATTATAAACCTCATTTTATGGGCAAGAAACTGAGGCAGAGAGAGGTTGGTTTGACTTGCCCCTGGTCACAAGCTAGGGATTGGCAGAGAGGATCTGAACTCAGGATCCATGCTTGTTGCTGCCATACTCTACTGCCCTTTACCCCGCCCACCCACATTTGTATTCTTTGCATTTCTTATTCCTTTTTCGTCCCTTCTTTTGTCAGTCTTCTCTAACCAGCCTTTCTCTTCTCAGATGTTCCAGTCTTCCCTGTTCTCCATATGAGCACCATTCCATGAATGGATGGTTGCAAACATATATGGATAGAGCCACACGCATGCTCACATGTACACTCACATGTGTAACTGTTGGAGTCCACATGCGTGTGTGAACTTATGTGCATACCTCTACAGAATAAGCACACCCATCCACATGTCTGTGTCTGTGTGCACACATCCCAATGTCCTCGAGTTATTCACAAGTGTGTGTCCCCCATACACAGCATACCCCTGGGTGGGTCTTGCTTATTCTCACCAACAGAGCATTAACTGTGGCAAAATAATCCTAAACAATGGTTGAGCAAAAAATTAAACCTGTTTGGCTCTGTAATAAAGTACTGCTTGGCATATGGGGTTTTTGGCAACACATTTACCTTTTCAGGTTTAGCTTGGGCTGATGTAGCTTCCTGCATGGCTGTAGCTTGGCAGCCCTGGCTTATGGGCTCAACCGCTGAGAACCTGCCAGATGCTAGGCCCTTGGCAGGCCCTTCCCAGACATTCCCTGCACTCTTCACAGCAGCACATGAGGCTGGCCTTGGCATCCCCATTTTACAAATGAGAACCCCGAGGCTCAGCGAGGTTGCCATCTGCACAGGGTCCACACACGCAGGAAGAGTGGGTGAGCAAGGATTTGAACCCCCCAGTCTGCCTGAGGGCCTGCAAAGCTTGAGCACCTGCCTACAGGTGGGTTGGTGAGACCTAAACGTGACTTCCCGGGCTTGCCTCGTCAGTCTGGAGTGTGGAATGTGGCCCCCTCACCATTGGATCCCTCTTTTGCTGATGGGTGTGGACAGGCTGCTGCAGGCTCATGCTGTCACTCTACAGAAGGGGCCACACAGCCTGTGTGCCGCTGGTATGAAAATGCCTTTCCCCACCGCTGATGAAGACGATAATAAAAACATATTATACATAGACCAGGTAAGCTTATGACTCACTTAGGCCTATCTATTCCTTCAGCATTTGTTGAGTACCTACTATGTGCTGCCATTTTATTGGGCAAACAGGAATCAAACTAGGAGCCTGACTTCCAATAGCTTTGTAGAACAATTTTAGGTATGGGAATGTCTTAATACAAGATTAAAAGAAACCTAAATTCTATCAAAGAGATGCAGTAAGGAGATCCAAAGGAAAGACCACTTCCAACTGGGGACATCAAAGAAGGCCTCCTGGGGAAGGAGGTATGCTGGTCCCTAAGGAGTAGGTATGACTTAGTGTGGTGTTGAAGGAAAAGGGGTTCTTGGTTTTCCAAAGAGTTGGCCCAAAACACAGGAGAGGAGATTGTCAGGTGGGCACAGAGAGCATAAGAGCTTCCTGCTCTATGGCACAGATTGTGTAAAGGGAGTAGTGGGAGGAGGGTAGGGGTCAGATAGAGGAAGATCTTTATAGCCAACAGGAAGCTTGTTGAGCAGGGAAAGCCTCGGGACCCATGTTTCATTTAGGAAGACAGATCTGCAGGTGTGAACAAAGTGGGTTGGAAATATACCTGCACTCACTCATACATACATGAACGTATACCTTCAGACTTGTACACATACATTTGTACAAAATTGTATAGGCCCAAATGCATAAGGCTAATTCCTGGGTCCACCTGGTATTTTTAGATTTTGATTTGTATTTGTTTATTTGAATAGGTAATACAGTCACATGACCTAAAATTCAAAAGGAGTACAATATAAAATCTTGAAAATAAAGCTACTTCCCATCCCACATTTCAGCCCCCCAGTTCCTTTAGTTAGAGACAGCGATAAGTGATCAATTTGGGGGCTTGCTTACAGAAATGTTCTGTGCATAGACAAGTAAATATCCATCTGCATTTTCATGCCAATGGCAGTATATTGTACACACTTTCCTATATCTTGCTTTTCTCACTTAATATAACTTGGAGAGCCTTACATATCAGCACATAAAGGGCTGTCTTTATCTTTTTCAAAGCTGTATACTATTCCATTATAGTCAGCCATTTACATTATTTTTTATCTTTTGCTCTTACAAAAATGTTGCAGTTAGTAACCTTGAACATATGTCATTGTGCATATCATTCATTCTTTCATTCATTCATTTAACAGACATTTATTGAGCACCTACTCTGTGCTGGGCAGCAATCGAGATGCCACAGATGGAGCAGTGAACACAACAGACAGAGTTGTTGTACCTTCTAGTGTACATGTGTGAGTAGATCTAGGAAATAAATTTCTAGAGTGGAATTCCAAATCAAAGTGTCCGTGCTAAAATTATAGTGGATAAAGCCAAATTTTCCCCTGTAGAGGCTGTACCAATTAACACTTGCAATATATGAGAGTGCCTATTTCCTCACACTAACCAACAAAATGTTATCTAATTTATTTTTTTTATCTTTGCCAGTGAGCAGGTGAAAACCAATTGTAGTTTTAATTTACATTTCTCTTAGGCTGAGTGAAGTTGAGCATCTTTTCATATGTTTGAGAGCAATTTGCAGGTCCTTTTCGATCAACTATCTGATATCCTTTGTCCATATTTCCAGTAGGTTGTAGATCTTTTTTCATATTGATTTGCAGATTCTATCTACTAAGGAAATTAGCTCTTTGCCTGTGGTATGAGTTGCAAATAATTTTTCTCTGGTTATCATTTGTTTTTGGTCTTTGTTAAGGTGTGTTTTTCGTTTTTGTTTCTTTTACTCTGATTTTTTTTTTTTTTTTAATGTGAGGCAAACTCTAAATGGAATTTTTTCTCAGCTTTGCTGCCCCTGGTGAAATGCTTGCTAGAATTGGGAGAGATATAACTCACGATAGCATAACCTTGGGTTCCATTAAAAGAAGCACAGCTTCTAAGCAAAGGAAGGTGATAGTCTTGATCTGCTCTGGTGCCTATGTTAAGGGGTCTTTGGACAAAGGGGACAGAGGAGGGCAAACAAGAAGTGAATGGGTTTGAAACCAAGTCGCATAAGGAATTCTAAACTGGTGTCTTTGAACCTGGAGTCAAGCTGTGAATATCATCTTGGACAATGGCATTAGCCTCAGATGTAAAACCAGTTTCTGTGATAAAGTTTCTGGAAAACCAAGCATCAGATAATTGGGCTCTCTTTAAGGCAGAGCTGTCTGAAGATGGAATGGATTGCTTTGTAAGGAAGCAAGCTCCTCATCACTAGAGATGTACAAACAAGATCTGGATGGCCACTCCAGAGAAACTAGGGGTTAGATCGTATACCCTTTAAATTTTTTTCTATTCTTGAGAGTCCATCATTTTACAAAACCTCAAGGATCTGAAAATTCCTTGCTTTATAGATAAAGAAAAGGGAAATAGGAGACTAACATGTGTTAAGCACTTACTTTGTGCTGGGCACTTTAACACACAACTTGATTTTAAAAGAGAAGGACCAGAGAGGTTAAATCACCTACCTAAGGCTGCACAGCAATCTACTGGCAGAGCCAGAACTGGAACCTAGGTTCCCAGCCTCCAAAAGCTCTCTTCTCAGAAATACTTATGCCTGTTCAATAATTAAACATATATTTATTGCATGTCTATTGCTCATCTGCTTTGAGTGGACATTAATGTAGACATGAGAGAAAGTTATATGCAGGATATTAGTAAAGTCACAAGGTTTTTGCTTGGGACAAGGTCACTGCCTAGTAGGCAAGTACAGCCATTATCTCTGCATTGCCTGATTCAATGTGAATGGTGGCCCCTGGAAGTGTGCAATGTGGTAGTTCTGGAATGACCGATCATGAAATATGAGGCAGTTTGGTAAACGCTATCAGGTGTGTACAAAGTGCCATGGTAATAAGGACAAATCATGGTTATTTCTACCAGGGAAGGGAATCCAGGCAAGCTGTACAGAGGAGGTGACATTTAGGCAGAGCCTTGAAGGATATGTCAAAGAAGAAAGGGCTAAGGAGAATATTTACGTATTTATCCTACGAACATTTACTGAGCAACTCCTGGTTGCCAGGAATAGATGAAAGTCTTTACTGGATTGTTGGAGTCCAGTAAGGGAGACAGACAAGTCACCAACCAATAAATTATGATAGGGTGCAAGTGCAATAGTGCAACATTTTCACGGCATAAAAGTGGAGCTACTCTTTCTGGAATAAACTGGGAGGTCTGGAAAAGCTCCTGGAGAATTGAGGTCTGGGATTTGGGGAAGAAAAATAGAAATTTTCCAGACTGAGAAGGATGTTGGGAGAGAGGGAAAGGCATTCCAAGAGAAGGGAACAGTATGGCAAAGTTTCCGAGTGTCAATGATCATCATGTCTTCAGGAACCCCAAGAAGGTTGGAAAGGCCTGAGTATAAAGCGCAGGGAGCAGGAGGCCGCCAGGCAGGAGGAGGAATTGGCATACAGGTTTTTAGGCAGGATCTACCAGGTTTCTGGCTAAATGGGGAGACGGCATTGGTGTGCCCAGGGACCTAGCAGGCTTAGCAAACTTCCCTTTAAAGTCACACCCCAGCCTGAGAGCTGGAGGAGAAAGGCGCACACTGTAAATCCCAGCTCCTCCCGGTGGTGGCCGGCGCTGCAAAGCCCAAGTTTCCATGGCTCTCCAGTCCCACGGCTGCGACCCCAGCTAATCCAGCCTCCTGGCCCATCCGACACACACTTCCACTTAACATTTTGTTAGCGACTCTATAAACGAGCTCTCCCTGACCTTCAATCCCTGGCTAATTGCTGGTTTCATGTACAAGACTAGCTTAATTTTACGTGATAATTACCTGAGAGTGGCAATACATATGGCATTGCATGTTTGAAATGTCAGGCCTGGAAAACTACCAAGTGGCCAAAGTCAGGGGCAAAGGGAGGAGGCAGTTGGGTAGAAGGGGCCTTCAAAAGGTAGCAGGGGGGCAGGGGGACAGGGCTACAAGCCATGGGGCGGACAGGGAAAATGCATGGTACTGATGGAGCTCTGGCAAACCGGAGCCCCGGCCTGTAGGAGGGCCCCGGAACCTCTGCCGGTACAGTGCACCCAGGGACCGAGGCCAGGGGAGCAGTACATATTTCCCAGTCACACGTGCGCACACACACACATCGCAGAGAGACATGGCCATGGTCAGAGGCCACCCTCTTGGTCACCCATTCAACAAAGGCTCACTGAGCCTGTCCTACGTGCTAGGCAGTGTGTAGGCAGTTGCACTGGTTTCAACCCCCCAGGAGGTTATGAACATGTGGAGGGCATGCTGGGGTTGTCACAATTATTTGGGAGGGATGCTACTAGCACTTAAGAAGCAAGGCCCAGGAATGCTAAACGGCCTGCAGTTCCCATCACAGCTCCATTTAATAAAGAATTGCCTGACCCGAATGCCCATGGTGGCCCCATTGAGAGACACACTGTTGAGAAGCCACCTGGTCCCTGCCCCACCTTGGATTCTGCAATAGCAGAAGGGCGACAACAGCAAGGGATGGCCGCGTGGGAGGTGAGTGTCACACAAAGGGAGCCAGGAACGTTTAGCAAGGGGCTGACCTAGACCAGGGGTCAGAAAAGGCCTCCCTTAAAAAACTGGTATTTCAGCTGCAATCTGAAAGATGAGCAGACCACAACTCATTCATTCATTTGTTCATTCATTCATTCACCACACAGTAGCTGAGAAGCTCTGATAACACACAGGGTTGGTGAGAATTTCTCTCTGCTGCATGCCTAACTTGGCTAAATAAGGCAAGGTCTCTGCCTTGTGGTGCTTCAAGCAGGTAAGAGGAGTCAGGAGTGCCTATCCCACTGGTTCCTGGCAGGAGTTCTATGAGCGGACCAAGAAAACTCAGTGGCAACATGGCCGGGGAGGAAAACAGTGCATCTGGGAGGACTCAGAGAAGGAATGCTTTGTGGAGAAGGTGGTTATGACAAGGACAGGCAGCACTTATACAGGCTGGGGGGGTAGTAAAGGTGGTCCAGAAATGTGTCACATCCCCCGCCCCGCCAGCCCCCCTCTGCTCCCCTCCCCCACAACGCTGAGCTCTGCCTATCTCTGTCCCCTGGGCAGTTCTAGGAGAAAGAAGCTGTTTACCATCGGAACAGAAGGCCATGAGGGGCTCGGCTTCATTTTGTCCCCTCAGCATCTCTAGAGCCTAGAACAATGCTTGGCACAAAGAAGCACCGATACCAGATGCTGTCTGTTGTGTGCTGGGTGTGTTTACACACCATGCCACCCACCTGGGTGCACGCACGCCCTCCAGAGGGACTGCTTCTTCTCATTACTCCAGAGGATAAGGGCAAGGGAGGTGAGATCCAGGGCCTGAGGGTGGGGGGAGAGAGGATTGCGGACAAAGGAGACAGGGTGCCTGTGGCCACATAGGAGGGCTTCCATTGGGGGTACACACACACACACACACACACTCACACACAGGCCACAGGATAAAGTAAGAAACATGATTCCCAGGTTAAGGCAAGGTCTAAAAACCCCTTTAGCCTCCTCACCCGCAGAATTGCGGACTCTCGAGCTGCGTTGGAGTAAATTACTTGCTTAATGAGATTCCAATTAACAAAAACAAATTAAAATCACTTTGGTATTAAGCTGCAGCCAGCAGTTCTTCCTCACACCCCAGATTTCCAGGGGGAGGGAGCTGGGTGTGTGGCGAGTGGGTGTCCACCTGGATCCGGGCAGTGATGCTGCTGAGGCCTGGGCACGGTCAGGAGCACCCGCCTTGGGGATTCCACCCAGGAGCCCCAGCTCCCTGGAGCCAGTCTGCAGGCACCACAGAAGTGCAGTGGGACGGATGGGCCAGCGTGCAGCCAGGAAAATGTGGGCTTAACTAGTGCAGGCATCGCTGGCTCCACGCCCCAGAAAATCAGCTAAATAACTTATCCAGTGGTTAAAAGAGAACAATGCCCAAGCTTGGCAGGAATAGAGAACCCACATTCTCATTCCATTGCTGGCGGAACTGTAAATTAGCACGTTTCTGGAGCGCCACTGGCAGCAGGCAGCAAAAGCCTTAAAACGGGTATTCCCTTGTATGCAACAGTTCTTCTAGGAATTACTCCTAGAGAAATAATCTGAGATGTGTGCAGGGGTTGAATGTGCAAGGATGTTCAACCTAAAAGTAAAGAAAAAAAAAGGAAGTAATACAAATGCCCAACAATCTGATTAAATATATTACAGTGTCTCTGTGTTATAGAACATGATGTAATGCTGGAAAAGTATGCTGTGGACCTGTCTGTAAAAGAGAAGGCAAGGAGGTATATAGAGTGTCACAAAAGGCTTAGTGCTGTTTTAGGCTTTAATAACTTCAAGAAATATAAGCTTACAAAAGGCACCATTTGAGTGTTTAGTTATTATTTTATTGTACATATTTTTAGTTCTAAAACTTAAAATTGTAGTATCTAAAATTCACAAAACTAAACAAGGCAAAAAATGCACTAAGACTTTTGGGACAGACATTTGATATATGTCATATATAATGTAATAAACATATATGTGAGAAATAGATAAACATATATAAATGTGAAAGATGTATATCAAATGTTGCTTTTTCTACAGTGCTAGAAATTACAGGGGTTTTTTTTGTGTTCACTCAATAAATCTTTTTAGAGCGTACATGAAGTGCCACATGAACAAGACAGACTTGAACCCTGCCTTCGGGGAACTTACAGTCTGTTGGTGAAGATGAAAATTGGACATGAAACAATGAGGTAAATATTACAGAAAAGAAAGAAGGACCGGGTTTTTGAAGTCTATTAAAGGAGGCAATCCATAGGGGATGGGGGTTTGGCAGAGAGGAGGGTCTGCAATAAACATTTATTTCTTTTGTAATTGGACTAAAATAAAACAATTTATTTATACTTTAAATGAATCCCAAGGGTCTCATACCTAGTTAGTAATAGAACTGAGAGTAGACCTGAAAGCCTTCTGGATCCCAGGCAAAGGAACTTTTAAATGACACCCTGAGTAATGTGAACGACATTCCCACCTTGTGTAAAAAAAACACCCCAAGACAGGCAAAGAAGATGTTTGACAGAATGGTCCTATCATCTATGCACCTCAGGTCAGATAGAGGAGATGTGCCCAGTCACACATACAGGTCAGATAGGGGAGGTCAGCAGCAGCATGGGGGCACGCACAAGCACGCACACACACATGCACACACACACGCACGCACACACCATGCCAGATGAGACCAGAGGTATGGGGGTTTCAGCACCCATCCTCTCAGGAGGTGGACACCCAAACCCTTCTGGTTTCAGCAGCCCCACTGTCCCTGCCAGGCTGACCTTTCAGCCACACTGACTCGCTATCCAGAAGCCTCTCCCAGGGGAGATAATGCCAACACCCAGAACCTTCCACTGTTTGCTCCCTCCCACCACCTGAGAAGTACTGACCTTGCAGGCCTCTCCTTTGCCCGGGAGCAGGGGAGGATAGAGTGTCATACTCCAGGCACCTGGGTTTCTAGCCCCCAGGCTGATGCCCCCCACCCTGAGATGGGTTGTCCTTGCCTCCCCCAGTCTTCAGGTATTATATTTTGTGCTGACTTCAGGCAATCAAGGGAGGAGGACATCTGAGTTGTACTTTCCAAGTAGCTAGCAACCCTTAATCAATGTTAATTGGCTCTAATTAGCATATGTTAATTAATGATATTTACTACAAATTAAAGGTATGAGTGCTCCCAGAGGGTTTCCTGTTCATCCAATTAGTGCCAATTAGGTGCAATTAACACGTGTAAATGAGATTCCATTGAACCCAAAACAAACAGCAAAGAATCCCTCAGATTCCTTTTGCACCTTTTCAGTCAGCCAAGGGAGCTAAGGGGTAGAAGTCTGACAGGGTGGGGGGGAGGTGGCAGTTAAGGGGGTAGGGACAGAGGAAAAAAAAGACCCAAGGCTGACCACCTTAGGGTAAGATGGTGATTCTCCAGGCACCAAGGATGGAAAGAAGGAAGAGCCACGTTGGGCCAATTAGGGCTCTAGGCATACCTTGCTACCCCCAACTGCCCACAGGGAGGTTTCCTTAGAAAGGTCCCTGCCCATGACCTTGCTCCTGAGGGCCAGAGGCCTTGCCTTGGGCATCTCTATACCCAACAGGGCCTAGCCCATTGCTTGACACATAGTAAGCGCTCAGTAAACATAGGCTGAATGAACGGTAATCCTTGCATCAAGGTCCAATATCTTTAAACATCTAAAATTAAAAAGATATTGATTAGGAAAACATGCGGTGTTCTCTTCTCCATCAGGTCTTCCAAAGGGGTTTACCAAGGAGCAAGAGAGAGTTCTCTCTATGACATAACTTATAACTTATACAGAGATTTTACTTTACTGCTAAAGTTGCCATTTCCTAAACTTATTTTCCTTTATCCAACCACTCTCTGAGGCCCCAACCACTGACATGGTGATAATTGGGTAGAGAAATTTCCAGATGAGACTGCCATGAGCAGTAAAATCCTACCCTAAATTCTCCACTGCCCAGAGCCTTTTGTGGAACTATAATGTAAAATATATCTCCCCTCCCCCCAAAAAAAATATATCCCAATAACTTGTTTGTTCCTAACTCATTTTTGCTAATCAAACTTTCCATTAAACTTGACATTCTTATTTTATAAGGTTTATTGTTCGCTGCGTGCCAGGCACTGTTTTAGGGCTGGGGATGGTACTGAGCTCCCTGCCCTTGGTGCTCACAGCCCAGCATGGATTGTTTCCCTCCCAGTCGGGGTTTTCATGGATCTAGAGTCAGACGGTCTTGAGTTCATTTCCCAACTCTGTTTCTCAGTAGCAGCGTGACTTTGGTTATTTAATCTCCCTGGGTCTCGGTTTATTTATCTACATAGTGGGAAAAACAGCCCCCTCCTTCGTCCCATTCCTTGACGGGGCAGAATTTGGAGTTAAGCCTTAGGGAGGGTAGTAAAAGCCAGAAGTTTAGCCTGAGCCCACAAACAGTAGCGTGATCAGGTCATCCTCTAGACATCCCAATAGGCAATCCACACCAGTCCCTTCCTCACCAGGCGCACTTCACAGTTTACAAAGCTATGACACACCAGCTTCCCAGCTGATCCTGCTCATCCCGGAACTGTCCTTAGTAAGCGGGGCAGGGAGGAAGCAGGGGTCAGCAGGGGGAAGTACTTCCTGGGTCACGCAGCTGCAGGGGCGGAGCTCGGTCCTTTGACTTGTCCTTCATGGACGCGACCACCCCGAGTGAGGAGACGTGAGTGGGAGCCAGAAAGGGTGGAACTTAGCTCAGGGGTGGACCTGTGCACACCGGGGCTCCAGGACTCGTCCAGCTCGTCCAGCCCACGTCCAGGCCATAGCACCTGCAGCTTTTGTGCCCCTCCCTCTCCACCCCATCACTGCTCCCCTCCGGCCCCCACGCCAGGTGTTTGATCATTTCAAATCACCTCAGTATCCCCTTCTAAACAGCGAGGGAATTTACCTAGGTGGCCTGTAAAGCCTGTCAGCCCGGAAGTTCTGGGATTTTGGTTTCCTGCTCCCTTTGGGGATTCCTCCCACTTGTGATAGCCTGAGTCTGATCCATCCACACACACACACGCAGCCCTTTCCCATTACTTTTATCTCTTCCTCCACCCCACCCTGACTTTCTCTGGATAGTAATGAACCAGCAGACTGGTCCCCAAGAGACCCGATCTCAGAAAAAATAATCCTCTCTCACTCAGATCAAATCCAAAGTCAATTTGGAGGCCAGTGGGAGGAAAGGAGCTGATTAAGTTTAATTTAAAACAAAAACAAAAAAACACAGCTGGATTGTCTTCAAGGAGGGGACTTGTGGCTGTAGGATGGACGTCTGTGCTCGAGCCTCTTGGGGCTCAACATTTCTTCCTTATCACTGTTCCCCACCCCAGGGCCAGTGGGAATGTTGAGATGGGGAGTCTGGAAGCGAGTGAAAAAGACCATGTTCTCCCTTCCTCCGCTGTTGGAGGTCAAGCTCAGTGCCTGCACACTGCTAGACCATTTACCTGCATTGTTTCCATTTAAGGAGTGTGGTGTTTGCTCCATTTTCATCTCCAGGTGCCGTGGGCCTCTTGGGATGGACCTGACTGGCTTTGCGACTGCTGGCCAGCCAAAATTAGCCGTGAAAGGTAAGGAGAGCGTTACTTGCTGTGTCCCTGACAACCAGCAGATACACACACACTCACGCTAACACGCATGCACACATAGGCTGGCACTACGTGTGCACACTCACACATGCCCCTCCTCTCTCCCTTAGCCATGTGGATGCTGGCCCCACCAGTCTGAGCCAGAGGACACATCCAGAGAGAGGAGGCTGCCGCTAAGAAGGCTGAGTGTAAGAAACTCAAAGTTCAAGAAGCAAGGGACACTGAGTGGTGTAGGCTCTCAACTTTCAAGGACAAGAACATTGCCTACAAATCAGTGATTCTGGGAACCCGGGAAACTCTGGGTTAGAAAAAAAGAACACGGGCGAAGTATCTGCTTTTTATCCCACTAATGCCTCTTGAGAAGAAGTGATATCTCTCTCACGCCAAAGTTCCTGAGATGAGGCTTAACGTGGCCACTTTGGGGAAAAAACCTCGGCTCCAGGAATGTAACAACAGAAAATAATTAAGGTCTAATAAGGTCAGTGTTCCACCTTAACACCTTTTCAGTTCCAGTTAAAACCTCGACTAATTTGCCAAGAAAAACCGGCCTCACTTGGGTCTTATTATTTGAATCACGTCCTGTCTCTTAATTTAAACAAGAGACTCACATAAGGATTTTTTTTTCCTTTTAAATTACAATGCCGACTTTCTTCCAGTTGATTATGGTATATGACTCTCTGTTGGAAGGCCATTATTTTTTGCTATGATTTACAAAGCATTTAAAGCAAAATCAATGTAATAAATATTGAAGTATTATAATAGATAATTCCATATATTTAACCTGAGACACAGTGCAGCTTCTGGTTTGGGCAGCCAGGAGAGGGGCAGGAAGGGGTGGTGAGGGGGTGGCATGACCTGCTGTCCACTTGAAGGGTGGTTTCTCCCTTCCAACTTGGATTCATTTAGCCCTGGCTCAATTCATCGAGCACTTCCTAAGGCACTGCACCCTGGACTTGAGACTGTGGGGAGCTATGGGGTGCATTCCTGCAGGGGCCATGGTCTGCTTGGAGAAATTCCCCTGCAACAGCCAGCTAGTAAGTCAAAGAGACCACCAGGGACAATAAGGAGCCTTGTGAGTCGGGTGGGGTGGGGGGGGTCTTAGGAGAGGGGAAAGGCCTATGTGCCTTCCCCAGCCTCTCCTTTCTTCTTCCCCCTCATTTCCTTCCCTACTCAATTCCTTTCCCCCTACTCCTTCCCTCTCCTTGACCCTCCTCTGCCATCTATCCATTCCCATCTCTTCCCTCCCTGGTCTGAGCTGTCTCTAGGCCTCTGGCTGCAGCCAGCATGTGCTGGCCTCTGAGCGGACTGAGCAGGCTAAGCAGGCAGCCACAGAGCTCAGCTCAGGACAAACCACACGGCATTTGCAGCCCTGAAAGCCCACAAAGATGGGTGTGGGGGGCCTGGATCCATTAGCCCTCTCAGGTGTATGACCTTGTGATCAGCCCTGGTGCAGACTCCAGAGCAAAGAGATGGACAAGCTCCAGGCTCTGTACACGTGTCATCCAGATTCATAGTGTCCCGCTCAGTATCCTTAAGAAGACAGGCTGGAGCACGGTATCTGTGGTGCAAACCTGGGCAGCTTCCCCAGGGGCCCAACTCTAGATTGCCCACCTACTTGCCCCACCCCCATCTCAAAAAGGACCCAAGAGCAGTGTAATTTTCAGCTATCCCCTGACCCACTGTCCCTATGGGGAGCCCTCTCTTCTTCCCATCCTCGGAGTCATTGCATATGGATCATCACCTGGTCTCAGGTGGGCTTTGCCCTGGTTCCTGGCTTGATTTAGAAACTCAGGACCTCCAGGGAGGGAAGCATTCATGGGGCACCAGCCTATAGGCTGGCATTGATAGCAGACCCCTAGCGCAGGCAAAGCTGCTGCTCTGTCTACAGAGCTACTCAAGTGCTGTGGAGATCTTGATAAAGGCTTTGTGGACTAGGCCCTGCAGGTTTGTAGGCTTGTAAGGGAGCATAGGCAGCAGCACACACACACACACACACACTTAACAGATCCCAGAGGATGAAGATGTATTGTCCCTTGCCTTTCCACCCCAAGCCTGAACCCAAGCCCCAAGTCCCTAGCTCTGAACAGATTCTGTCATAAATCCCAGGAGGGGACACACAGAGGGATAAAGAACAGAGGAGATTTACAGCAAGCTTGCTTCCTGACACTTCTTTGGCCCATCCCATAAAATAATATCACCAGATAAATCAAACAGACTCAGGGGACCTCCCCCTTGTCCTTGTGGGGTGTTTGGGGGTTGTAGGGGAGGTAATCAGAGGGGTCCACCCAGCTCGGTCCTCCCTAACAACATCAGTTTTGCAATGTGGAGGGGTCTCAGATCTAATCCCTGGGGCATGTAGGATGAGAAGGAATAGGTTGGGAGTTTGGAGTATTAGCTGTCACCACCTAAGAGAGCATGACATAGAAGCTCAGTATGGGCTCTGAACAGGTTCCAGCTCAAATTCCTAGCTGTGTGATTTTGGACAAGTTACTTAACCTCTCTGAGCCTTGATTTACTTCTCTCTAAACTCAGGGCATATAATATCTACCTTACAGGATATGTGTAAAGATTCACTAAGATTAGTGTATGTCAGAGTATCTGGCATATAGAATATGTCATTAGAATATGGTAACTATCATAACCATGAATGTTTTCCCTCAT
Organism: Myrmecophaga tridactyla; assembly: GCA_004026745.1. NCBI lineage: Eukaryota > Metazoa > Chordata > Mammalia > Pilosa > Myrmecophagidae > Myrmecophaga > Myrmecophaga tridactyla. Next base: position 44,878 of record PVIY010014501.1, read on the forward strand.
CTAGGATAAAAAACACGATTCTTAGCAGAGGGAATTGAATGTCGAGCTCTCTAGAGAGAGAGCCACACTGTTGTCCCTTCCTCTCTGGCTGTAGTCTCAGACTTAGCCTGCAAGGTTAGAAAGGCAGTGCTTCCCCTCACAATGTAACTGTTGGCAAGTATCTTCTCCTCTCCAGGTCTCAGTTTTCCCATTTGTAAAAAGAGGGGATTGAAACTGTTTAGTCTTGAAGGCATAGTCTGTCATAGCATCATAAAGTAGAACAAGTAGGTGCAATTCTCAATGCACAGTGAAACCAAAGAGGGGTGGGCAGGTCCTTGAGGCTGCAGGCGGTACAGCCAGCCAAGGTGGTCTGGATACCCAGACCCATCTAGGCAGGGACTGGTGGGCTCCATCTGCTGGTCCTCTGAGCCCGGCCCCCCACCCCCCAACTAAGAGACTCTTCTGATTACCACTGGACAGCCATGGACATGGTCGATGGCATCTTATTGATTAAACTTCACCCAAAGAGGGAGCTGCGTTCCCAGAGGTGGGAGCTGGGTGGGCAAGACTCGATGCAGCCTCATCCCTCACACACCTGGAGAGACTTCCAGGCTTCTCCTAGATGGGCAGCCCCACCTCCCCCCACTCAGTCCCTCATACCCTGGTCTGTCTGTCCTCCCTCCCCTCAGCTTTTCAGCCATTAAGGATGACTGACTGCCAACCTTCTGGCCTCTGCCCTCCCTTCCTTCTTCCTTCTTCCTTCATTTATCCTCCTTTCCATCTTCTTGTTCTCCATGCCTTCCTTTCTTCCATTTCTTCCTCTCCTCCATTTTTCCTCCCTTTTCTTCCATCACTTTCCTGTGTGGTTTTTTCTTCTTCCTTTGTCCTCTCCACCATTTCTTCCTTTTCCTCTTTCTTTTCTCTGGCCTGTTTCTTTAGCTCTTTTCTTCTTTCTCAATCTCATTCTTGGGAATTGAGAAGACACTATCTGGAGGGAGGGCGAGTGTGAATGTGTGTACAGAGACAGAGAGAGAGGCTGAGGGCTGGAGGAGGCCGCTCTGGCCCGAGCCCGTCCATCCCTCCAGCCCGAGGAGGACACTCAGGAGTTCACCCTCAGGGTAGCTGTCAGTGGCTCAGTGGATGGATGAGAGCAAGTAGAGGGGGCGGGGGAGGCAGAGGTGCTGGGGAGGGAGCCATCTTTAAATAAAAATGAAAGGAGCATGGTGGATGAAATAATGAGGCTGTTTAATAATAAGCCCCACCCCGGGCACCTCTGCCAGGGGCCCTAGCCCTCCTGTCCACTTCCCTCCAAAGTGTTCCTGTGCCCCTGTCCCCATGCCCAGCAGGGTCCCTTCAGCACAGAGGTCCATTTGTTTCCCTTTGGGCAGGCTGGAGAGCAGGAGGATCCACTCAACTCCCCAGATCCCACCTGCCCCCAGCCCCCCCAGCATTCTCCATCTCCCGCTGAAGGGCAGCTGGGATTGACCCCCAGGCAACCTGCTCCCAGGATGATGTCTGGGCAGATTAGCGCCCCAAAGCTGGCAGGCCTATTAGGAGGCCTTTGTCGGGGAGGGAGCCGGGAAGGAGAAGAAAGGGATTTTCCATTCTCCCAGCAACTGGATTACACAGTCAGGGGATCAGGGAAGAACTGCTGTTTAAGCTGCCTCTTCATGGCCCAGCCTCTGCCCTGGCTCTCAGCCTCTTACGTTCTCAGCAGGGATCTTACCGAGCCTTGTCTTGCCTGCTTTTGAGGTATGTTTTTATGATCTGAGTCAGACTCAGAACCAAACTAAATCTCATCTCCCCTCACCCCCAAGAGCTATTATACCGAAGAGGTACTCAAAAGGGATCAGCTTATCGCCATCTCCACCAACTCTCTTCTTCCACCAGGACCCCCCAGGCCTGGAGGTGGGTCCTGAAGCTATGACTCAGGTCAGTACCCACTGGGCCCTGAGTCACACAGCAAGTGAAGGGAAATCAAGATGGTTTCCCAATTATGGCTGTATTTACGGAAGCATGTTCTCCACAGAGTGAGTCAGGCCTATTCCGGGGCTAGAAGGCACCCAAGACTCTGCTCTCTCAAGCTTTCTTCAGCCTCAATATGCACTTTAGAGGGAGGGGAGCCCTCATCCCGTTTGGTCTCCCGGGCTTTAGGGGACTAGATTATGGTGGTTAGGGAGAGGAGTAGAGGGTGGAAGGAAACTAGACTTAAAAAAATCTGAAGCCTTAAGGTCTAGTTCCAGCCTTACCACTAACTTGCTGTGTGATCTTGGGGAAAACACTACCCCTCTCTGAGTACCTATTTTCTTATCTGCAAAACAGGGATAAAAGACATCTTTCAGGATTGTTTTTGAAGATTGAATAAGATGAGATACTGGCAGCATCAAGCACAGCTTCTGGTACATACAAGCTATTCAGTAAATAATGGGGGAAGCATAGTCGAAGGTGATTTTATTTCCTTTACCCAGGAGCTATGACCATTCCCCAGAACAAGAGGCTCTACTACACAGCTAAGCAACTGGTTCTTCCCACCAGGAGGACAAATCCATCATGTTCAGCAACTATCAGCCTCCCCCACCTGGTGTAAGGTTATTGGGGGGTCATGCCCCCACACTCTGTGTCTACTTTCTCAGAAGTGTCACCACACAAGAGGCCCAGAGCCCTCCCCCACCACCACCCCCCCAATGTGGCCCCTTGAGGTTTTTTGCTGATAAAGTGGTAATCTCTGACCTTCCCAATAGCCAGAAAATTCTGTGATCCTGTGACCCCTAAAAGCCCTACCCTGCTAATGGTTTTATGATCTTCCCTATGGAATCCTTTCTTTGCCCTCCCTATCCCCCAACCCCCTTTCAGTAGGTCCTAGTCAAAATAAACAACATTTATGACCAGAGCTGGATTCAAGGTCCGCTTAGCAAACAAATGCGCAGCCCTTTGAAGGTGCCTGGGGAATCCATCACACTGGGGAGTGTGATGCTCCCCAGGCCAGAGAGAGGCAGGCCCTGGGAGGGGCTCAGGCCGTGGGAAGCTGGGCTCTGGATTCTGGATTGGGAACGTGGGGCTCCTTGCAAGGGAAGAGGAGAGGAAGGGGGCAAGGGGCTGGGCAGGTCCTGAGAGGTCCACTATGATCAGCAACCTCTCCTGCCCTGTGTGCAGGCCCCCTTGGGTGCCAAGACCTGACTCCCTATGCCATGAGGAGACAAGGAGGCAAAACAAAAGAAGGGGGGAAATAAAGAGGGAGAGGGAGAAATAGCAAATGGAAGTGGTTGAGAGAGTTAGAGTCCAAGCCCACGGAGGTATTAGGCCCAGTTACTATCTCCAGTGCTTGCCTGGGCAGTGGAGGAACAGTAGCCCCAATGGGATAGCTTTCCTAAGGAAAAACTAGGACAGCTGCCCCAAGGCGAAAATCAACCTGCCACCTGTACCGTGGACCTGAGTGGATGGGAGAGGGAGAGAGTGGGAGAGAGAGTGGGCCTCTGTTTTGAGTTTCTCTTGCAGAACCCCAGCATCAACTTTAGTGAGCAGTAATACTGAAGGAAAGTAGAAACCCTCCTCCCACCCAATCCGAAAGGAACACCTGCTCCCCCATACTCTTTCAAACATCTTCAAATGGAGAAAGGGGCCCACAGGCTGCAGCCTACGCCATCTCAGCTCTGCCTTTAGCTTGCCTCTTGAACGAGAAGCTGAGAAGCTGCGCCGCCTCCTCTGGCAGGTGTGGCCACTAGAAGATTTGTTTTCAGGGGGCACCGTCTCTGCCTGGGGAGCTGTTGTGGGAGAATATTAATATAGGATTCCCAGAGGCCCAGGTCTGAGAGCAGCTTTCTAGGACAAGCAGCTCAACACTTCAGCTACCGTGCCAGCCTCCAGAACTGGGGCACCGACTTGGGGGCTGGTGTTCTCCAGCTCAGGGCTGGGGGAGGAGGAGAGAACTTTCCTCTTGAGGCCTGTCCCTCCTCATTTACCCTGCTAAAAATATGGTGTTATCCAACAGGTTGGGTGAGGAGCTGGGCCATTTGTGGGAGGAGCAGAGATATCTATCAGATATCTATCAGACACCTATTTAGAATATTTGCATGTATAGCATATAATTAATGCTAGACGAGTGAGAGTGAGAGATAGAAGAGTAGAAAGAGAGCAGAGAGACAGGAAGAGAGCTGGAAATGCAAGTGTGACTTGTTCCAGGATAAATATAGTTTGTTCAAAAAAAAATCTTCCTAAACTGAAATAACTTTAATGACTTTTTATGATCTTATACGAGTGATTTCAGAACATTAAGCTGAGCACTCAGGTGCCCAACCCACTCAGGTGTTTTGCATAGAAAGGTCCTCCACATCATAGGAATTTTAGGGCTAGAACAGGCTTTGGAGACCACCTAAGCCAGTGGTTCTCAACCTTGGTTGAGCACCTGGGGATCTTTTAAAAAATTAGATGCCCAAGACCCACCTCTGGAGATTTTTATTTAATTGGTCTGGGGCGTGGCTGAGGCATCTGTAGGTAACAAGGGCTGAGAACCACTGGTCTAGGCCAATACTTCATTTAACAGACGTAGACACAGGCCCAGAGAGCAGTGGCCCAAACTCATTCAGCTAACTGGCAGCAGAACCAGGACTGGAGAAGCCGGCTGGTACCCTGACTCTTCTGTACCTCTCTGATACATTTGCTAAATGAGCAAACGAAAGACTGATTCTGTTTCGGAGGCATCTCTGTCTGTATAGACAAGCCACCGCCACCCACACTCCTGATCCCCACATTTTCATTTTATTTTCATCAGAGGGCAGCAGACTGGCAGCTTTACCCTGATCCTCCAAGCCTCCCATCTTAAAGGCCTTGGGGCTCATTACCGAGCAAACACACAGTGCTCCCCATTTAAACACTGTTAGTTGGGCCTGAAGCCTCTGAGAGTAATGAGGCAGCTGTTACTCCTTGGCCACATGGAGCATGTAAGTATTAGTGGATGCCCTACAGCAGGGGTGTAGGAGTGTGTGTGTGTGTGTGTGTGTGTACAAATGTACATCCATACACAGATCCATATATACGTGAGCCCGTGCAGAGGATTCCCCTGCATGTGGGCACAACAAACTCCTGGGCATGTCAGCCCTTGGCAGTTTTAGTATCGTATAAATATCCATGTGCAGGACAGCACACATACATGTTCATGTCAGCACTAATCTATGCAAGACTATGGGTGTGTGTAAGAAAATACGTATAAATGTGTCAAAGATTCAAAACGGTGCCTGATGTGTGTACTGGTGGATGTGTCCATAATTATACACAAATGCATAATGCTGAGTCAGAATTTACAGAGGACCAGGGGAGGCACATAGGTGAAAATATGTACATGCTTGGCTGTAAGTGTGAATGTGTGTGCCCAGGCATCTGCATGTGCAAGGGCAGGGCGCAGGTTTCTGTGAAGAGAGAAAAGTGTTCTGCTGTTTCCATCATGTTTATCCTAAGTAATGTCTGGAAAATATATGTGTTGGAAAACTGTATCTTTCATGGTTAAATGTATCTTGGCATATATAAATGAAACATGATATCGTGCAGACTAAGATGCTACACATTAACATTGTTTATCTTTGATAGAATTAAATAACCCATGCAAGGCCCTGGTAGCTTTTCTTACAATTTTATTTAGCACTTTCGGCCAAGCAGCATTTGGCAATCTTATGTACACATTGTAGATTACTGCAACAAATGCATAATTTGTGGCGTATATTAAACAGCACATAATAAGTATAACAGGTGTCATCTAAAAATTCCAACTGTACCCATCTTTCTTTGGGCTCACCTTAATCCCCTTCCTCCCCAAAATCTCATTAAAACCCATCCTTTCACACTCCCTTAGGAGATCTCTGCATTTGTAATAATAATAATTTAAAAAGATAGAGTAGAGGGTGAGGATTTGGGGTACGGGAAGGGATAACACTCTAAGGACTGATGTCTGGAATGTTTCTACTCCTCCCCAGACTGTAAGAGACAGGCCCAAGCCCCCAGCATGTGTTAAAAAGTGAGACCAAAGAAAGCATTTTTATAGGTCCTGCAGGCTCTCAGGTTTACTGACAAAGTTATGCATTCAGTATGAGTAAAAAGAGCATTGCATTTATCAAATTAGTGATAAATCCTTCATTAAAAGATTCATCGAAATGATTTCCTGCTTTTTTTTTTCTTTCTTTCTTTCTTTTTTTTTTTTTAGGGAAGCTATGTCCTTCCTTGAGCCCAAATGAGAACTAACTTGCCCAGAGTTATAGGCCTGCCAGCTCACCTTACAAAATGTGTGCTGACCAATGGACTAGAATGTTGGCTAAACTACGAATGGCCTAAGGGAAAAGAAAAACTAAAGAGCTGGGAAAGGTGAGGTCTTTATCTACAAGGCCAAACTGGAACATGAGTAAGATGATAGAGCCACCAGTGAGTCATACAAGCTGAAAATGCTAACAAGCCACTGGGAAGTGAAAAAGAGAGAGCATTTATGCCTCACAGAGAATGAATCCATGGCACTGGTAAGTCTTCCCAAAATTTGCCAAGGACTTCTTAGTCTCAGGACCAAGATCCTAAATGGAACCTCAAAGCACTGTTTTTCTCTGTCTCTAGGCTTTATTTTGGCATGGGAGTACCAAGTTTGAGACAAGGCACTCCTCCTTATGTCTGCCTTCCTGCATTCTAAGTTTCTCTAACTTTCCTCCTACTGAGACACCTCAGTTTTGGGAGATAAAGGCAGCCAAGTCCAATCTGAACATTACTCCCCACACCAAATCCTCTGCCACCAGCATCAAAGCAGTCATCAGAACTATCTTTCCAGACAGTCTCCGGGCCCTCCCCACCACTTCCAGCTGCTAGAGAAGCCAGCAGGGGTATCAGCCAACCTGCTTGGGGGGCAGCTGACGCCCAGCATCAGGAAGTATGGGATCTTCATGCCGCTCAAGTCGGGAAATTGGCTCTTCAGAGTCTGGCGCTGTCTCCTGAGTGAATACAGAAAAAAAAAAAGTTTCCTAATATTTGTATTAAAAATGAGAATGGTGAAAAGTACTCATCAATGTGTGTCTCCCTCCAAGGCACACATGCATACACACACGCGCCCACACCCTTCCCGTCCCCCCACACCCTGTCCATGAAGACAAATCATGAATCATTTCTGTGGCTGAACATTTTAGCGTTCAGTAATATTCTCAGAGGCCCAAGGTTTTCAGCCAAATCCCAGGTCTGTGCATAAGGACACTGCATAAATCCCTCCCCTTATGAAAGGCCAGTCTGAGCAGATGGGACCGCTCTTAAGTAAACTGAAGAGCCCTCCCTTCATCCACCTCAGGAGAAGCAGCCGGGGGCTGGCCCTACCAGCCCAGAGAGCAGCAGAAGCTGCTAATTCTGAGGCTAATGTTCATATCCCAAATTATCTCTTAGAGAAGAGGTGTCATTTGACCACATGGCCCTCCCTCCCCTTCCCTAAGGGGAAATGAGATCTTGAAGTCAGACTGGAGGAGGCTCCTGCAGAACAAGTGGTGGCCAGATTTGGGAATCCCAATACTCAGCATCAGAGAACTGGCTGGAGCTAGGAACAGGTGAGAGGCAAAAGACCCCCTCAAACCCAGTTTCTTTCCAAGCTAAGTCTGGGGAAATAACCTCACAGCAACTCCACTTTCTGATAACCTGCCTCATTAATATTTATTAAACAAAAGATTTAAAAAAGAAGAAGAAAGGGCCAGATAATTAAACACTCAGTGGAGGTAGACAGCCTCAGTTAAGCTTCCTCCACCCTGTTCTCTGCCTTGCCCCCACCCTCACTCACAGTCTAGGCCGAAGTTATACGTGAGCCATCCAACGCCTCAGCCCCTGCTCATCTCCCCAGGTGTGTCAGGAAGACATAAGGCAGGTGGAGGGGGAGGGAGACAGACCTGGGCACCCCAGGTGCCCACCAGGAAATGCACGGACTGTGAAATTACAGCAGAGCTGGACAACTTACCACTGGAACCCTTGGGGTACAGAAATAATTAACTTGCTAATCAGCTACACCCTGCTTTTTCCTTTCTTCCTGGGAAAAAAAACAATTGCAAATCGCTTTCACATCAGGTGCCTATGTCAGTCATTTGGAGACCAAGGATGCTTTTGAAGAAACACACCGTCTGCCTCCATGTAGACCGAAATGGGTCATACGAAGTTTGGCCTTTTCCTTTTCCCAACCTTTACCCCAAGAGGCCTCAGAATGCTTCGGCAGATGCAGAGTGTTTTTTCTCCGCGGTGCAGAGTTCTTCCATCTCCACTAAGCTTCTCGCTTTCGGCCCTCTTTTGCCTGCTTGCTGGTGCTAAACAGCCAAGATCCATGTGGAGAAAAGAGGATTGATTAGAATCGTAATAATAATCCCTGGCATTCGTACGGCTTTACCATTTACAAAGTGTTTTCACACATTATCTCATTTGGTCAGAGGAGGTCAGAGCTGGAAGGGACCCCAGCCATCATTTAGTCCAATTTCCTTGGATTACAGATGAGGAAACTGAGGACCAGAAAGGTTAAATGTCTTCCCCAAAGGCCACGACCAGGGACAGTGGGGACAAGTGCCCATGCTTATTGTCTGGGGACTGCATGCCACCTGGGTCTGAGAAAAGGGATAGAACACGATCACCTTTTTGTTCCATGGTGGATATAAACCAAAAAAAAAAAAATTTTTTTTTAAATTAAGAGTAGGACATGAGAATGAATAAAAGCAACTCCTGTCAGAAATGGCTTGCGGGGTTGGGAGTGGGGAAGAGAGAACATGTTAATTAACAAACTTCCCCCTCCGTCTCTTTGTCCCCCTCATCTCCTCCCTTCTCTCCATGTTTAAAAATATGAACATTATGCAGTTTGGGATCTAAGGCTTAATTCAGCAGCAGGTCCCTGGGGGCTTTTCTTGGATTCAAATCTGGCACCCACCCTCCCAGGGCTCACGGCACGATGGGCTCACGTGTGCATATGTGTGTCCACTCAGACGTTGGATTTAGCTGTAAAACACAGGCATCTTGATCCTTTCGCAGATCAGATGATTTGCAAATTAATGGCTCTTTTCCCCCAAGGCTCTGAGGACGTTCAAAAAGATTTCTGGTGAAGGAAAAAAAAAAGTCGGAAAAATATAAAATGGGGAACAGAAACCAAAGTGACACTGAATTCTGTTGGAAAATGCTTCCCCATGAGTGACGAGTATGTCTGGCCGTGGGTCTGCACATTTCCTCGGGCCACAGTCCCCCAGTTGCCCAAGCCTATCGGAAGGTAAGCGGTTCCTTTGTGTGTTCGTTTATTACTAAGCCCAACTCTTTCCCTCTAAAACTCCTTCTCCCTGTTGAGCTGACCATGCTCCTGGATTTATGAAGAGAGATGTTTTAGCAGAAATCCCCCAGAGTGTCCCATCAGCCCTAAATCCCAGGCCCGCTCACCCCCCCCACCAAGACCCCATGACACACAGCATGCCAACACGGCTTCCTCTTGCCTATGCATTAGCCATCCATTGTGGCAACCTGACATCTCTCACACATAAAACCGTAAGAGAGAAATAAAATATCTGTCTCTTGGCGAAAATAAAGCTTTGCCTCCCTCCTGATGTATAGGATATAAAATAAAGCCGCGGCTCCAATAGTGGCTTTTCCTTATGCCGGAGTTGCCTTTGCACACACGGAGACAATGAAGACGGATGGGTTGGGATGCGGCCTGGCCTCCTGGGGCCGCCTTCACCCTCTTTTATTATAGTCACACACCCCCTTCCTTCCCAGTCTTTTTCTTTCTTCTTCACTTTCTTTCCTTTCTGGTTTGGATTTGCCTTTTTTTTTTTAATGCCCTTCTCCTTCTTTCCTCTGGAACTTTCTTCCTCTTGCTCACTTTCTTTCTAAAGCATGACATAGACAGTGAAAGAGGAGCCAAGTTTCTCCCCTTCCCAAACCTGCCCACCATCCCGCCTTCAACAGATCCCCAGCTCTCTCTGGGCCACCAGCCCCTATGACCAATTTTGCTGTTACTGCTTGGGGATTTGCTTTGGTCAAACGTACAAATGCTCCCAAGGGACAATTAAGAATGTGTTTAGTGGGGCGGGGGGAGGGGGCGGTTCCTGGGGAGCTGCCCTTCCCCCCTCCTTCCTTTCCCTGGGCTGGGTGGTTTATGGATCTCAGCATTTATTTATTTAGCCTCTGAGGAGGCCAACAGAGCAAAGCTGCCACTTCGCAGGAGTGAGAGTTGCCATGTACCTCCCAAACCCAAGCCTGCATCCCCAGACAGATTGTGGCCCCTTCCAGCCATCTCAGCTACCCAAGGGCCAATCCAAGTCCAACACCCTCTTCCCTGCCCTCTCTCCCCAGTCCTGAGAGCTGAGGGTGCTGTGAGGAGTAGAGGGGGGCTCCTCTCCACTGTCAGGAGAGACCAGAAGTGTCCCCCTCACAGCCACATGGTCAACTGGCATAGCAACCCTCCTGCCTTCCACACACTGGGCATGCTCTCCCACAGGGCATGGTGTCTACCTTTTCCCTTCCCTGTCTCTGGAAGCCTCACTCCTGCCAGGTCTGCATTGCTCTCCTCTGGGACTCCATGTCTCTCACCCATGTCTGAGTGGGTTTGACTTTAGAAACCTCTCTCCATCCTTACTCTGACCCTATCCTACCCACTGCCCTCCATCTACTGAGAGCTGCTTCCTAACACATTCAAAATCTCGCCTGTTCTATTAGGGACTACAGGACCCATCCAGGTCCTGGAAAGAGTAAATCATGTCTAAAAAGAAGGGGGTGCAGGGTCTGAGCTCCTGGGGGGAGCAATGGGGGACAGGGGGAGGTGAGGGTTGGGGGAAGGGCCTTGGTAACACCTAGAGGTAGGAAATGTCCAGCAGGGAATCCGTGGGTGTCTTCCAACCTCTGAGATTGATCTTCTCACGCAGAGGGATATCAGGAACCTGAGTGTATGTGTGTTGGGGGGAGGGAATTGGGGGGTGGTGGAGAGAAACCACCAGAGGTACCCTAATCTGAGATTTTTATTAAGGCTGCCCAGACTTGGAGGGGCTGAGGCTACTGAATCCTGCCCAAAAGAGGGGAAGCAGGAGAAAGGGCTTAGGGCTGCCAAGTCCAGAAAGAACTGTCCCAGTCCCAAAGGTTGTTAGCTTTGGGGTTCTCTCTCTTTTTCTTCCCACTTGATATCTCTCCAGATATCAGCAGTGACCGATAGGTAAGGGGAGAGAGTCAATTAGTGAGAGGATTAATTACTCCTAGGCACGAGCCCCGTTTGTCTTACCGGGGTGTGTGTGTGTTCCAACAGACGAACACGGGCACGCACCCAAATACGCATTGTTGTCACGCCATCTTAGACGTTTTATTTATTTGTTGGATTCCTGCCCAGAGCCGCTCGCACGCCGTTCCACGGACGCTGAGCCTCCTTTTCTCCCGCGTGCGAACTTGCTGGCCACCCACGCGCACTCCCGCCTGGGCCT
>PVIY010014502.1:0-47854 GCA_004026745.1 Myrmecophaga tridactyla
CTCTTCCCCCTTTGGTCAAGAAGGTTCTCTCAATCCCTTGATGTTAATTCTCAGCTCATTCTAGGGTTTTTCTCAGTCCCTTGATGCTGAGTCTCGGCTCATTCCAGGATCTCTGTCCCACGTTGCCAGGAAGGTCCACACCCCTGGGAGTCATGTCCCACGCAGAGAGGGGGAGGGTGTCGACCACAATTCTTAAGCCAAGAATTAACATTAACTAAATTAACAGATTTTATTCAAATTTTACCAGTTTCTACATGACTTTTTTTTTTTGGTGTATGGTTCTATGAAATGTTATCACATATATAGATTTTTATATAGATTTATATAAATACCACAATGAGGATACAAAACTGGTGCATCACCCCAAGGAGACTCTGATTTTACCACTTTATAATCATACCTTCCCATTAACCTAACCCCTGAGAACTACTGATCTGTTCTTCATCTCTATAATTTCATCATTTTGAGAATGTAATATAAATAGAATCTATGGTATTTAAACTTTCTGAGATTGGCTTTTTTCACTCAGCATAATGCTCCTGAGATCCATCCAAGTTGTTGTACATATCAGTAGTCTGTTTCTTTTTGTTGCTGCATAGTATTCAATTGTACAATGTACTGTAGTTTGTTTGTCCATTCACCTGCTAAGGATATTTGGATTTTTCAAGTTTTTGGCTAATACAAATAAAGTTGCTATGAACATTTGTGCATAGGTTTTTGTGTGAATATGTTTTCTTTCTCTGTGTTAGCATCTTGATTGTGCTGGTTTGAATCTGTTATGTGCCTCAAAAGATTCTATGTTCTTTTAATGCATCCCTGTGGGTGCAGACCTATTGTAGGTAGGATCTTTTGCTTAGGTTGTTTCCATGGAGATGTGGCTCAGCCCATTCAAGGTTGGTCTTAACCCTCTTACTGGAGTCCTTTGTTAGAGGATAAAAGGCAGAGACATTTTGTAGAGAAGCAAAGAGAGAAAGTAAATGTTTCAGGAGAAGCCAGAAGGACCACAGATGCTGAGAGAGCCATCTTGAAACCAGAATCCAGGAGAGAAGGACAACAAACATCACCATGTGTCTTCCCATGTGACAGAGGAATCCCGAATGCCAGCAGCCTTGCCTGAGAGAAGGTATCTTCTTCTTGGTTCAGACATTTTTATGGCCTTTACCTGTAAATTTGTACCCTAATAAATCTCCTTTGTAAAAGTCAATCCATTTCTGGTCTATTGCATTCCAGCAGCTTTAGTAAATGGAAACACTGATGTTATAAACTGTGTTTGCATTGTATGGATAAAATTATTGGTGTTAAGTAGTGTATCTTGAATTGTGCTGGGTGATTGAGAAAAAAACAGCGGTAACAATGTTTAAATGATGTGTTTAGGCCAAGGGCAGTCAAATGCTATCATACATACCATTTGGTTCAAATAAAGGCAGGTGATGAGAGAATTGAGCTATCACAAGGCACATGGTAGTGCAGGTCTGCCAAACTCAAAAAAGGATCTGTGTGGAAACCTAAGTACCATAGGTATGTCGTAAAGAGTAATTTTGTTCCAGCAAAAAACGCCATCCATCCCATTATATCAAAACAATTGTTCAGTTGGATTTTTATAGTTTTTTAAAATTTTATTTATAAACTTTTTAAATTTTATGGCTGTGGACTAATATATAATCAGTTTACTCAACAAAACCTGCAGTATAAGTGGTCTAATAGCAGTAATGGTACTGAACAGTCAAAATAAAACACAAATACCCTTATATTTTAAAAAGCTAAAAGGATAGGTTTATATTTGTACACATTCATATTAGTACATTAGATCAAGCAGAGATCAAAATGGAGGTGGCTTAAACAAGTCTAGAAGACCTATTTCTCTTTCTTATAAAAATCTGAGTTTTCAGGTGGCCCATTAATGTAACCTCATCCACAGATCCAGGTTCCTTCAGGTTTGTTACTTTACCTTTTCCTAGAGCATCACTTCTCAAACTTTAATGAATTATTAAATGAATCACCTGGAGATCTTATTTTCCCCCCCTATTATTTATTTTTAATATTTTACTCGTCTGTTGATAAGGTAGATAAAAGGAGCATCAAACACAAGGTTTTCACAATCACACAATCACACTGTGAAAGTTATATCATTATACAATCATCTTCAAGAAACATGGCTACTGGAACACAGCTCTACATTTTCAGGCAGTGCCCTCCAACCTCTCCATTACACCTTAACTAAAACGGTGATATCTATTTAATGTGTAAGAATAACCTCCAGGATAACTTCTGGACTCTGGAATCTCTCAGCCATTGACACTTTATTTTGTCTCATTTCGCTCTTCCCCCTTTTGGTTGAGAAGGTTTTCCTGGAGATCATATTTATGTGCAGAATTTGCTTCAGCAGGTGTAGGGTGGGGCCTGAGATTGTGCATTTCCATAAACTCCCTCTTGATGGTGATGCTGCTGGTCCACAAACCACATTCTGAATCACAAAGTCCTGGAGTATTGGCTGAAGCCGGAGGGATTTCCAGCCAGTGGGAAGGTGGGTAGAGGAAGTGAAGGGCAAGCAGCTTCCTTCCGGGATACTTTCTTTCCTGTAACTTCTCATTGGCCAGGACTTGGTCACATGACCGAACCCAGTTGCAAGGGAGGCTGGGAAGTGTAGGCTGTAGGAGATACTTGAAGGATTTTATTACCAAAAGGAAGATGTGGAGAGCAAATATTAGGGAACTGTTAGTGGTCTCCGTTATAATATTAAAGAGAATTTTAGCCAACACAGGATCTATGTGAGGTTTTTTTTAATTCTTTTTGAAGAAATTCAAACATTACTTATATTTAAGAAACACTAATCTGAAGTATCAAGTAAGAACTCCTTAGCATTCACATGAGACTTTTCATAATCTATCCCTGGCCTATTGTTTCATTGTCATGTCTCCCCATGAACATACCCTTTGTGCCAACTCTTTTGAATGATTTGCTTTTACTGGAACAAACATATTCTCATACCCCTTATCTTTCTCCATCAATCATTTATATCCTAATTAGGGCAAAGGTGTATTCCAGGGCTATAAACTCAACTCATTAAAGGCGCCTGTTTTGCAGACACCCCTCAAGAGCGAATGGAGGGAGAAACACTATTGGTGATTACCCTGAACTCTCAAGCCTTCTGTTCCACTCGTAGGAGCCACTGCCTGGAAGGCAGGACTCTGGAATCTAGATCCTTGGCTTTCCCCACCCCCACCACAACACACAGGGTGGGGCCCACATGGTTATAATGAGTTTTTGCCATATAAAGATTCTAAGACAAATCTAGAAGCTAAATGGCCAGGATTCTATTTGAAAGTCTGTTTCTGACTCATTGGGAAGCCTTCAGATGCTCAATTCTTTTACAGAATACCAATTTATTTCCTTAACTTAAAACAGAATACGTAACAGGCTAAGGTTTTCCTTTCTTTGAGAATATCCTATAGTTGCCTGCAAATCATTAGACTTAAGGGGATGTGTGTGAAGAAAAGGAAACTCCCTTTAATGACTGTTTTTGTTTTTTTTTTTTTGGTTTTTCTTCCCAGTTAGAAGGGAATTTTCAAGAAATTTTTCCTGGATGCAATATACTCTAAGAGATGTTTCCTTTAGGAAACAAAACAAATCAACAATAAGAACTACCTATGTGATTTAAAGAACTCACTGCATTTCCCTATTTTTTTTTTCTGTATTATTTTTCATATATATACATTTTTTGTATCAGGCACATCATTGCCTTTTTTTGGTAACAATATCATTGCTTATTTATCTTTTCTGACTGTTTAATTGTCTCACTGATTGCATTTATTTAATAGACTTAATAGCTAAATTAAAAATAAAGACATGAGTGAAAATGCAGTATCTTAAAAACCTCAACTTCTTCACACATGATCCAACTTTCAGAAAAAATAATTTCTTTTTACCCCTTCTTATAGATTGGATCCTGTCCGCCCACAAAAACATGATCAAGTCCCAACTCCAAGTCCTATGGCTGTGAACCCACTTGTCAAAAGAGTCTTTGAAAATCCTATTAGTCACCATGAGGCCAAATTGAATCAGGTGGGGCCTTAATCCAGTGTGACTGGAGTCCTTATAAACAGAGGAAATTTGGACACAGGTGGAAGATAAGGGAGACAGATGGCTATGTGGCAGAGGCAGAGATTGAGTAATGGGTTGCTGGCAGGCCACCAACAGAATGCTACCAACTTCAGTGATACATGAGCCTGCCGGCACCTTGATTTTGGACTTCGAAACTCTGAAACTGTGAGACAGTATATTCCTGTCGTTTCAGCCACCTAGACTGAGGTACTTTGTTACAGCCACCGTCCCAAAGTAAGACACCCTTTTTTGCTTTTCTGCTCCTTTCTTAATACATGTGCTGGTTAGTTAACCCGGGGAGGGATGCTATTAGCCAAGTGACATAGTTAACTTGTGTCAGAAAGGGACTTTATTCCTGGCAGTTTTGTTGTTGTTGTTTGTTGTTTATCTTGAGTTTCTCTGTCCTTCCCTGAGAATACAGGCTTCCCTCTTTGAATTCAGCTGTGTCAATGCCAGGAGCTTTGTCATGGCAAGAGAAAGGTAGGTGAAAACAAGAGTTGATAGTTGATTGGTCAATATTTATTTAGCACTTTGATGACATATCAAGGGTACAGCACCTGGCACCTAAGAGTCCTTGATTTAAACGTGGAGGCAAGCCCCCTCCCCCCAAAAAAGTTCTTATAAAACTGCAGGAAATTCTTTTGACACCTGGGTCTGTTAAAGCACACTGCATCTACACATCTTTCAATAGAGCTGTACAGCAGGGCACAGACTTTTGGGGTGTACTAGAAATCTTGGGCTATGGTGAGAAGAGAATCTCCTTGATATTCCCTGTGGAGGCTAAGAAAGCCATTGAGAAGTCCCTTTTACATCCTCCCTGAGGATAGTACAAGGGAAAGACTGCAGGTTTTAGAGTTAGGCCTGGCTTTGTTGTGTACCCCAAGGGTAAGATTTTACCCTTGCTGGGCCTCGGTTTTCTCATCTGTAAAATGTGATAAGGTGGTAGTGATGATGAAGGGGTTAAAAGAGGCATGAAAAGTGCTTAGATTAGTGCCTGGCATGAGGTAGGTGCCTGCTTTGCTGCTCTTCTCATTCTCCTAAACCTCCGGTGGGACCAAGAACTTTTCCAACAGTAACAGTTTCTCTCTGCAAAGTGGCTATGCTATTTGCTAAGCTGCTCCAATAGCCCAGTCAATAGACTAAGAATTATGCTTCCCCAGAGTCAATCGACCTGTTGTTATTAAATTGCCTCGGCCCTGCTAGTTTCTGGAGTTGTCATTTTGCACAGTAATTGATTTACACTTGTTTTCTCCCTGGCCTTCTTTGGGAGATATTGTGGCTGGTTCTGGGCACTAGATGGCGCCATTTTACCAAGTATCACCGACTTATGCAAAGGATGACAACCTGTGTTTTGGCTTTCCTAAATGCTATGAAAAAACAGAATTCTTATCTCATGCATCAGCATAGCCACATGTTCTAGAACATCAAAGAAATCCCTCTGCCTCTTTGTGTTTCTTTTATTTATGATACAGAGGCTGCAATGTTTAAAAATCGTCCAGAGGTTCACATATTTGCTTTGGCTCCATGGTCTCGGAGAGCTAAAAAACTTGGAGCAGATTGAAAGAGAAGCTACAAATTTGATCAAAATCGGAAAATTGAGTTTATGAGGAAAGGTCAAATAAATGTGGATTACTTAGTGTTTAAAGATAAGTAATGTCTTGGTGGGCTCTGACAATGCAGGGTCCCTAGGGAAGATGGTAAATAGCTATGAGTAGAGCAAAAAGAAATGTACTTGTATGACTGCATAAGAAATGTAAATTAGTCATAAGGAAAAATTTCTGGAACGAGGGATGTGAGATATCATAATGACAAAAAGTGTCAAAATTTCCTTGATTAATCTTAAAAACAAATTAGAGGGCGATGTAACGGTGGCTCAGGGGCAAGAATTCTCGCCTGCCGAGCTGGAGACCCGGGTTTGAGTCCCGGAACCTGCCCATTCCCAAAACAAAACAAACAAACAAACAAAAACAAAACAAAACAACAAATTAGCCAAGTTCTCAAAATTCTAGATTATACTACTTGTGGTCCTACTAGAAGATGGAGAATGATGCTTATTTGACGACTCGTATGATACAAGCTATGACAATACTCATCACGGCCCAGTGCTTCAGGCTAGGACTCGATAAGACTTAAGAGGGTTAGCAGTGTTTTCAAAAGTGTCCCATTATTGTATATTTTCTCCCATAATATTAGAGGTTTACAGGAGTCGCTAGCTTATTTTCTAGTTGTATTAGAAAAGGGTTGTACTAGAAGGAAACCACAGTAGAAGAATCAGAGATGTGTTCTTTGGCATTTATTTCTTGAACTTCTCATTTTTTACTTATCATGTGATTGTTTAGTTTGTTTGCTATTCCTTGTTTATACCTGTAATATCTGGTAGATCAGTATGAGAAAACTAGCTCGTACTATTACATATTCTCAATTACACACTAAGTCCACAGGAGGGCGCCAAACATTACTCCCGCCCCGGAATCACCCAACTTGCCATCTACAGACTCCTTCTTGCTTCTTTCTTCCTTTCCAGCCCTACAATCCTCCCCAGGTGGCAGCTTCATCCTGGAGGAATGGCATGTGACTTCTCAGGTCTTTCAGATTCCTCAGAGCAAAAAAAAAACTAAAAAAGGCAATAAAATTTTTTAATGCAGAAAACATCTACCTTTCATTGCTGAACTTAGCTATGTATTGCTAACAATAACAGACCAAATCCTAAATCTTTCCAGAGATCATCTATCAGGAAGGGGTGATTGGGGGAAATACAGAAAGAGGGTGTGGGTGATGGTGGGGTGGGAAACCCCCCTGTGCTGCATTTATTCTTGCTGATTATATATTAATGCATGCTCATTGGAGAACATTTGGAAAGAACATAAAATACTATAAAGAAGAAGAAAAATTCTAATTCTATCCCTTGTAGATAAGTACAACTAATATTTAAAAATATTTTCTATGTAGCAATAGGAATTTGGAACCTATTCCTGGGGCTGCAAGGGAAACTAAGGAGCAGAAAGGATGAATCATGTGCATCTGGACCAGTGGATAGAGACAATCTGTTGTCAAAGAGAAAAACATTGCAGAGATTCAGAAAGAAAAAGAAATAAAAGTCCCTTGACCTCATAGAGTGAGAAAGCAAGAGCAGCTTCTTCTCAGGTTTCCTATGCATTTCCTGTTCCCCATTCCCAGGGTTAGGCCCCTTGAGCCCCAGGGCTCTGCTTGTCTTAGGTTCTGTGAGATTTCTCAACATCCTTTCAATAAACCAAATAAGTGGGTTCCCATTACTTAAAATCCAAGATTTTTCACTAGAACAGCCACACAGAATAATAGAGGTTTGACAATTATTCAGTGCTGATACCCCCTTGTGCATTCTCTTGCTCACTGTAGGTAATGCAGGAGGCTGATGTTCTGTCCAGACCCCTGTTCACTTCCAGCAGCAGGTACCTAGGCCTGTGTTTTTGGAGGACTGCCCTCAGGCTCCCGGAACCCGCCTCATCTGTTTCACAAAGGGCTGGAAGGGCCTGGAAATTTATGCCGCACTGGGGATGACCCTAAACCAGTGGCTGATAGGTACAGGAGTGTAAGCCATATCGCTCCTTTGCTGGGTTGAACAGCTTTCAGGTGTAACTTTGTCTGGAGTTCCCCTGCAGGGTCATGCTGACGTTTTCCTTCTTGGGACTTTCTCTGAGATTGTGCCTGTGGTAGGCAGCCTCCGAGGTGGTTTCCAATGATTCCGTCCTCCTGGAACTCAAGCCTTTGTGAAATCCCCTCCCCTTGAATATGCGCTAAAGAGAGTATGGGCTTCTAACCAACAGAATGTGGCAAACACAGTGGGATAGCATTTCCATGATTAGGTTGCAAAAGATGGTGACTTTCAGCTTGCTAACAGGCTCACTCTATTGCTTTCCCAGTGTCCATGCTTTGATGAGGCAAGCTGCCTAATTGGAGAGGCCCACAGGTAAAGAACTGCGGGTAATTTCTGTCAACAGCCAGCAAAGAACCGAGGCCCTCATTCCAACGACCTGTGAGAAACTAAATGCTGCCAATAACCTCTGGGTGAGTGTGGAAGCAGACCCTTCCCTGGTCGAGGCTGCAGATTTCACAGCGGATCCTAAATCACTACCTTGATTGCAACGCTATGAGAGACTGTGACGCGGAGAACTCAGCTAAGCTGTGCCTGGATTCCTGGTCCACAGCAACTGTGAGTTACCGATGTGTGAGTGTGTGTGTACATGTGTTCAAGCGGTTAAATTTTGGAATAGTTTGTTATGCAACAATAGATAGCAAATACAGGGCCTTACTGGTTTTCTCCCCTTCCCTGTCTTGCTTCCGCCTCTCTCTTACCAGTTTTGCTTAGGGGCCTTTTCTTAATAAGTCACTATCATGTTGTTCCTTCCTAAGGCAGTTGGTGCTAAAGGTGGCCATAGGCAGCAAACTCTAAGGATGGCATTCTGAAGCTGGCTCACTCACCAGCCACATGGCAAGAAGAAACCCAACGGTATAACAAGTAGAGTGTTGTAATATGACGTATTTTATAGCCTTGCAAGTAAACTTTCACATCTGATGAATTGGGATGGGGATCTAGAGGGAGGGGATGTATTGGTTCAGGCACGATCTCTAGCATTTGAGAGATTTGAGGGAAATATGAGTTAAAGCATTGTGGAATTGGTTGGTTGATTCTGGGTGCTACTGACACATCAAAGATATAAAATGGCAAGCTCATTATTATCATAAAGCATGGTGTGAAAGTCTGAAGGCCTCCCTAGCAGCAGCCAGAGGGCAGATCATGCTTAAGAAAAGACTGAGGCTCTGAGTTTAAGAAGAACAGTAGAACTTCAGAGAAGACTAAATTAGCAGCTTCTCTCATGCTAAAGTCAAGGTCTTGAGCCCTGGGACTAGATAACTGGTTACACTAGATAACCCTGGGCCCCAGATCCCCTTTGAAACCTCTGGGCCTGCAAAAGTGACCATTTCCTCTTGCTAGAGGTTGGAAGCACCTAATTTCTTAATTGGAGACTATGCAGAAGTCTCAACTGAAACAAATGCTTTGTAACATAATGTATTCTCTCCACATGATCTGTCCTCATCTCCCTTCCTAGTCATTAAACCAATAATTTGGATCAAATATTATTTCCCAAATGGGGAAGTGGTGGCCCTGATGAGGGAGAAAGGAGCAAAGTTACAGGAGGAGCCGGCTAACATATACTAGCATATTAGCCCAGGAGTGGATTTTGAGAGTGTGGGTGAGACTACAGCCCACTGAGTTAGATAAGGAGAGAGTTTGTTAATATGAATATCCTTCCCTGTAATTTAGAATTTAACATTCTGGCAAGAGCTCCTGGTTTTGATATACTGCTGGATGGTTCCTGGAAGCTTGGGAAAATAATGGCCCACATTAAAGGAGGTAGAAAGGCCAGAACTGCATTGGCAATCTGTTAAGCAAGGGATCAAAAGGCTCAGAGAAGTGAGCATGTGTGCTAGTTATAAATTTGTAGCCTCTCAACTCCAAATCCACAACTTTTTTCCCCTGTGATATTACAGTTGGACTATGTAAACATTTCTATTTTGCCATCTAGTTCTATATTAGGATTTATCAATAGAGGGTGCTGGAGGGATACTGCAAAGCATAGCGCAGGAAGGAGTTTCTCTTCCTGGTTTTAGTGTTTCTTTTTTTTTTTTTTTGGTTTTCCTTTTCCTTGGATAGTATGTCTGCTAATGGTGGGCAGAAGGCCCACTGGCGCTTGTTCTCTCACAAGCTTCTCTGGTACTCCAGCGGGCTGTTTCCTGTGGACCAGTACCTCAGTAACTTCACCATGAAGGATAGGAGTGCATAAAGGATTGCACTGGTGATCACAATGTTTTGGGCCACGGGGATCTTGGGTAGTGGATAATTGATTATGGTATTGCTAGTAGTGAAAGGAAAGGACATTTTACTAGAATATATAACAGGGAGAAAACCCCTCTGGATTTAATGGCCAAAAACTTGGCCAGTTCACAGATTCAGAGACCCTTGGGTAATGGATCATTGATTATGGTATTGCTAGTAATGAAAGGAAAGGACATTTTACTGAAATATATAACAGGGAGGAAACCCATCTGGATTTAATGACCAAAAACTTGGCCAGTTCACAGATTCAGAGACCCTTGATTGAAGAACAACTGGGTCCTCTTGAGAAAAGACCATGCAATGTTGCAACCAACATATGCTGTAATCTTCCACCAAGCCTTCCCCAACAGGACTTGTGGCCACTTACTAAAGTGACTACTTTGAGGAAAAGGCAATATCAAGAACTTTTGGGTATTACAAGTTACTGGCTCTGAATTGATGCTAATTCCTGGGGAAGCAAAATGTTACTATGCCCCAGCAGTCAAAGTGGGGGCTTACAGTGGTCAGGTGATAAATGGAAACTCATTTTCAATTCACAGCAGCCACAGTTGGTCCATGGGCCTTTCCTGTGACTATTTTTCAAGTTTCTGGATGCAATATTGGAATATACATAGTTGTCAACTGACAGAATTAGCACACTGGGTCTATTACACATGGAGTAAGGGCCATTATGATAGGCAGGGCTTAATAAGAACCACTGGAACTTCCCCTCCTTACCAAGATAGTAAACCAGAGGCAATCTATAGGTGAATTATAGAGATCAGTGCCACCATCAAAGACTTGAGAGATGCAGGGTTGGTGATGCCTACATTCCCATATAAAGCACCTGCATTGCATGTGCAGAATATGGATAGATCTCAGAGAATGACTAAGAATATTGTGTTCTTATTCAGGTAGTGACTCTGATCATACCTTCTGTCTGGGATATAGTGTCTTTAATTGAGCAAATCAGTACAGCTCTCTGGCACTTGCCATTTATCTATTAATCTGGCTAATGTTTTTCCCTTCATACCCAAATTCATTTCCCTTGAATTTGTAAGGACCACTAGAAGCAGTTTGCTTTTACCTGGCCAGATGAACAGTGTATCTTCACTTTCCCAGGCCCCTGACTAATAGCTAAACCATTCTTTACTATCCAGGAGTCTCTCTCTCTATATCCCTTCTTTGAACTTTCTTTTCACATAAATAGTGAACTGGCCAAAACCCCGCTTACTGGTCTTTAGAGGAGGCATGTGAATGGACGTATGGGCAAAATATGCCAGTGTCTTTTATTTGCACATTAATGACCACTAGAACATCTGTCCTAGAAGAGGCACTGAGCAACAGGTCAACAGGAAGACTCATTTTGAAGATGTTTGCCAGCTTTTTTTCTCAATCACCCAGTGAGTGCACAAGGGGCCTACAAATGGAGTGGCTATGATGGCAGAGACAGAGGTTATACATATGTTGAGCCCCCCCATTTTTAAAAACTTTTAAAATGGTATAATATAACATATATACAAGCAAAGAAAAAAAGCAATAGTTTTCATAGCACTTTTCCACAAGTTGTTACAGAGCAGAACCCAGAGTTTGTCTTGGGCTACCAATCCTTCCTCTCAGATTTTTCCTTCTAGCTGCTCCAGAACACTGGAGGCTAGAAGGAATATATATGCATTTTTAATGATCACAATCGACTATTTTTTTTTTTTTTGGTGAAAAATAACATTTATCAAAAAAAAAGCAATATATTTCAAAGAACATCACAAGTAGTTGTAGAACAGATTTCAGAGTTTGGTATGGGTTACAATTCCACAATTTTAGGTTTTTACTTCTAGCTGCTCTAAGATACTGGAGACTAAAAGAAATATCAATATACTAATTCAGCAATCATACTCAGAGGTAAAACCCTACCTTCTCTGTGTAACTCTATCATCACCTTTGATCTTTCTCCCATTCTTTAGGAATTCTTCAGGGGTATTTGGGCTATGCCCATTCTAACTTTTTCATGTTGGAAGGGGCTGTCAATAATATGGGATAAGGGGATGGAACTAGTTGATGTTCTGGAGAGGCTGGCCCCTCTGCATTTCAGGATTTATCTGGTCCAGGGACCCATCTGGAGGTTGTAAATTTCTGGAATGTTACCCAAGTGCATGGAACCTTTATAGAATCTTATATAACACACTAGGTGTTCCTTAGGATTGGCAGGAATGGTTTTGGTTGGAATTTTGCAAGTTATGATAGGTAGCAATTTCTAACTGAAGCATGTATTTAAGAGTGACCTCTAGAGCAGCCTTTCAACTCTATTTAAACTCTCTCAGCCACTTATACCTTATCTGTTAACTCCTTTTCCCCCTTTTGGTCAGATCAATGGCATTGTTGATCTCATGGTGCCAGGACCAGGCTCATCCCAGGGAGTCATCTCCCATGCTGCCAGGGAGACTTTCACCTGTGGATGTCATGTCCCATGTGGAGGGGAGGGGAATGACTTCACTTGCAGAGTTGGGCTTAGAGAGGGAGAGAGGCCACATCTGAGCAACAAAAGAGGTCCTCTGGAAGTAACTCTTAGGTATACCTATAAGTAGGCTAAGCTTCTCTCCTCTATACATAAGCTTCACAAGAGCAAGCCTCAAGATAAAGGGTTTGGCCTATTGATTTGGATGTCTGTAATGTTTGACATAGTATCAGGGGTTTCCCTTGTGGTAAAGTTAATAGTTCCATAATTTTTCACTCATTCTCAAGGAACTTTGCCAATACTTTTTTTTTTATTGTGAAATATAACATATATACAAAAAATAGATTTCCAAGTACATTTTAACAAACAGTTATAGAATAGATGTTTAAGTTTGGTATGGTTTATAGTTCCATGATTTTTTGTTTTTTTCTTCTAGCTGCTCCAAGACACTGGAGACCAACAGAAATATCAATATAATGATTCAGTAGTCATACCCATTTGTTAAACCCTATGTTCTCTGTTATACTCTTCCTTCTCTTTAAATAACATGTATACATAAAAGCAATAAATTTCAAAGTACATTGCAACAATTACTTGTAGAACCGATTTCAGAGTTCGGTATGGGTTACAACTCCACAATTTTAGGTTTTTATTTCTAGCTTCTCTAAGGTACTGAAGGCTAAAAGAAATATCAGAATAATGATTCAGCACTTATACTCATTTGTTAAACCTGACCTTCTCTATATATCTCCACCATCACCACCATCACCTTTGTTCTTTCTCCCACTCTTTAGGGGGTATTTGGGCTATTTCCATTCTAACATTTTCATGTTGGAAGGGGCTATCAATAATATGGAAAGGGGGTATAGAACTAGTTGATGTTCTGTAAAGACTGGCTCCTCTGCGTTTCAGGATTTATGTGGTCCAGGGGCAATTTTAGGTTTTGGACAGTTACCCCAGTGCATGGAACCTTTGTAGAATCTTACATAATGCCCTAGGTACTCGTTAGGATTGGCAGGAATGGTTTTGGTTGGGGTTTCACAGGTTAGGATAGGTAGCAATTTCTAACTAAAGCATGTGTAAGAGTGACCTCCAGAGTAGCCTCTCAACTCTATTTGAACTCTCTCACTTTATATATTACACTTCTTTTCTCCCTTTTGGTCAGGATGGCATTGTTGATCCCACAGTGCCAGGGCCAGGCTCATCCCTGGAAGTTATTTCCCATGCCACCAGGGAGACTTTCATCCCTGGATGTCATGTCCCACTCAGGGGGGAGGGCAATGGTTTCAATTGCAGATTTGGGCTTAGAGAGAATGAGGCCACATCTGAGCAACAAAAGAGGTCCTCTGGAGTTGACTCTTAGGGATACCTACAGGTAGGCTAAGCTTGTCTACTATGTACATAAGCTTCATAAGAGCAAGCCTCAAGATGAAGGGCTTGGCCTATTGATTTGGGTGTCCCTAATGTTCAGCACAGTATCGGGGTTTCCATCGTGGTTAAGCTGAATAATTCCATGATTTTTCTCTCATCCTTCAAGGGACTTTGCCTGTAGTTTTTGATTATCTGATTAATAAACTCTGGGATGTACCTCAGCATTATATTAAGCTATACAGGATTAAAGGCCCTCATTCTTATTCTGGGCTCCCTGTGTTTGGCTTGTTTAAATTATCTATCCAGACAGATTGAGTTAGATTATGTGCTGCAGAAAGTTTTGGTTTTGGACAAAATAAACCTTTCTTTCTTTGGTCTCAAACAGTAGATCAGGTTCTAAAATATAGACAATGTATTCCTTTCCCCTGTATTCTGAATTACCTTAATCCAAACCTGATTGGCTTCATTCTTATCTCTAAATACTAGGTTATTCATATATAAAACAGCCTTTCAAAATCCAGAAATAACAATTACCACTCTGGACTCAGTGTGACTGCTATAAGAACTTACAATCTAGGCCCCTGTTTTCTTACAATTATTTTCTAAATGAGACCATACAATAATGGCTTATTTTGCCTCACCAAATGTCCCACAGGTTCATTCACAATGTTGCATGCCTCACGACTTCATTCCTTTTTGTGGCAGCACAATATTCGATCATATATATACACCATCATTCAGTAATCTACTTCTCAGTCAGTACATCCTTCAGCTGTCTCCATTCATAGGGCATTATGTATAATGTCCAAAGTCAGTAGTCTATCAATACTCTCAAGTTTAGATAATTTCATTGTTCCCAAGAGAAAGATAACCAATAAATGTACCTTCACCAAATAGAAAATCCAAACCTCCCCTTAACTCTTTTCCCTCCCACCATTATTTACCCCTGGTGTTGCTGTTGTACTGTTGATATTTTCCTGTTAAACATAGCCCATAGCATGTAATAGCAGTTTCCCCCCATACCCCGAATATATACACTCTTTGTACAAGATTCATACCTTTGAAGTAGTTCATACAAGAACTTATTTATATTTATAGTTTTAATTGGTGGGACACATGGATCTATACTCCCTGTTGGGCCCCCTTTTATCAAGGCGGATCTTGCTACTGCCATTACTGAATATTTGATCTGTCAGCAACAGAGACTGAATCTGAACCTATAATGTGGTGAATACCTTGAGGAGATCTAAGCAACCACTTGGTCACAAGTTGGTTATATCATACTCCTTCTAAAAGGCATCTATTTGCCCTAACCAGTATCAGAATGTATGCTAGTTATGAATTTACCTTTTCTGCCTTTGGTTCTTCAACCATTACCATCATCTGAGGTCTCACTGTGTTTGATTTACCACTATCTGAGGTCTCACAGTATCTGATTTACCACTATCTGAGGGGTCACAGCTTATCTGGTTTACCAACATAGGCTCACACATATTTCAGATCAAGGTATACTCATTTTATGTGAAGGAAGTACAACAACTGACATAAGATCATAGAGTCCACTGATCTTACCATGTACTGCATAGTATGCTTTTTGGTTGAAAATCATTGAAACAACTTTTCGAAAATGTGGCTAAAGTGTCATTTTAGAGATGATGTTCTAAAAGGTTGGGACACTGTCCTTCAAGGTGAAGTATTTCTTTTAAGTCAAAGTCCATTATATGGTTTTGTGTTCTAAGTTGGTAGAGTTTGAGTCACAGTTCCAAGGCATAGAAGGAGTGGCATTGCTTGCCATCAATCCCTGTGACCTTCTTGGGGGAATTTGTGCTTCTTGTCCCTGAAATTTTAGGTTCTGTGGTTCTACAGGATTCAGGGTTTCACAGGAGGATATTTCAATCAGAATTCTTAGTAAGAGTCCTTCTAAATCTACAATTGTATCTTGCTATTAAATTATTAGGCTAAGAAAGGAGTTATCGCACTGGCAGGTGTTTGTGACAGGGAGTTATATATCACCGTATGCCAGTAAATGACTGGCAGGTGTATGTGATGCAGTAGTAGGAATTTTAGCTTGTTCTACTAACTTTGTCTTGTAAATCCCCTCCCCCCAAAGATATGTACCGATCACCATCTTGAAGAATCTAAGACAGGATGGAATGAACTTAAATGAGCCTGAGTATATCTGAGCGGTGCAAGGGGTGGACTGTAGTGGTTATCGTCAGTGTTACCTACAGCCCTTTGGATCCCTCTCTGGCATGCTACCACATGTGGATCCCTCTCTGGCATGCTACCACATGTGGAGCCCTCTCTGGCATGCTACCACATGTGGATCCCTCTCTGGCATGCTACCACATGTGGAGCCCTCTCTGGCATGCTACCACATGTGGATCCCTCTCTGGCATGCTACCACATGTGGATCCCTCTCTGACATGCTACCACATGTGGAGCCCTCTCTGGCATGCTACCACACACTCCTCCGCATTTTGGTATAATTTTGCTTTCAGTAGCCCTCAGGATACTGGAGTCCTCTTTGCCTACAAGAATGAAGAGCCAAACATGATTGTGGATTTATGAACCCAGGGGCTGCCTTTAACCAATGACTGATGTGGGCAGGTATATAAAAACCTAATAACATTAACATTGCTTCAGGCTGGGACCACTCTGAGGCCTAACTTATGCTCCAGAATTCTCCTGCCCATCAGGCAGAAACTATTCTCTGCAGGACTTTGTTTGAGACTTTACCCTTGCTTGGCTTCCTTCCCATTCCTGTCCTGCTTCCCCCACTCTATTACTATCATGTGTACATGAATTCTTGTTCCATGGTCTGTTTCTTGGAACTCAATCCAAGACACTCATTCTTTTATTTAGGTATTAATTCATTGCTCTCTCATTCATCCTTCTTAGCTTTTTTTTTTTTTTTGAATAAATTAAAATACACAAAACATTGCTCCTGCCCAGGTGGTTTACTAACTACTACGGGGTTAAAGCTATAAACTCCCACAATATAGGGCTAAAATTGGTAAGTATACTATTAATAGAATTAAAATAATAATGACAATAGTAATAATTTATTAAGCTCTTGCATGTTCTTTACATCATTCTAGGTGCTTCACATTTTTTAAGCTTGTTTCATCCTCACAAAACCTTACGAAAGTGGTACTATTATTAAACAAGTTTTACACATGAAGAAAATGAGAACTGAGTTGTAGTAACTAAGTGATTAAGGGCCCAGAGGAGGATGTGGATGGTGGGATAACTTTTGCATGAAATAATTAAGAAAGAATCCATTAATTGGCATTTGAGCCTTTACTTCAAGATGGATAGGATGAATAACAGATTTGGTGAGGGGTGGAGGCAAAGAGAAGAGACATGCTGGGAGAAGGAATGGGAGAAACAAATGTTCACGAGCAGGAAATAGAGATATCTGCCTGGTGAGAGATTGATACATCAGGTTGGCCAGAGGACAGGACTGGTGATGGGAAGGAATGGGAAATAAATTTTTGATTTTGATTATACTAGGTAGAACTCTGAAGCCTACTTAAATACTTTGAATTTTATTTTTTGGCAACCATGGGTAATGATTGAGAGTTTTGAAGGACAGATGTGGCATGATCAAAGGAGCTCTCTAGAAGAGTGGTTTCCAAATGCCAGGTGGTGATCAGGTGCCCGGCTGGCTGCCTATGAATTACTTGGGCACATGACACAGATCTCTGGGATGCATCTTGGGGATTCACTGAACATATGTCTCTACTGGCTGTCCTTTCCCCTGTTTCTTGTCTCCTTGCCAGGTTGCTTTTCCACCTTTTAAATGAAGGTTCCCTTTCTTGCTTCCTCGTACTTATTTGTGACATTGCTTCATTGTGACTTCTGATTCTTGTACATATTTTGTCTGAGTTTACCCAACTCAGTCCTCAAATGCTTGGCAACTGTTTTAGTTTGCTCAAGTTGCTGAAATGTGATATACCAGAAATGGACTGTTTTTTAACAATGAGGATTTATTAGCTTACAAGCTTACAGTTCTGAGGCCATGAAAATGTTCAAATCAAGGTATTGTCAGATGGTACCTGGATTCCTCTGTCAGGTGCCAAGGCACACGGTGCCTGCAGGTCTCTCCCTTCTCTTCCAGGTTTCAATGTTTCCAGCTTCTGGCTTCAGAGGCTTCCTCTCTGTTTCTGTGGCTTTCTCTCTCAGTTTATGTGTCTTTCTCTCTGTTTCTTTCCCTTAATTCCATCATTTTTTAAAGGACTCCAGTTCTTTTAATCCATTCCTATGGGTGCAGGCCTGTTGTTGGGTGGGACCATTAGATTATGTTGTTTCTATGGAGATGTGACCTACCAAATCAAGGTAGGTCTTAATTCTTTTACTGGAGTCCTCTATGAAGAGAATAAAGACAGAAAACACGGAAAGACAGAAACAGAGAGATGAAACCAAGTGAATAACACATGGAGAGAGAAATGCTTGGGCGATGCTAAGCGAAGACCCATAGGACACACAGAGATCAGAGAGGTGTCCCCAGAGAAATAAGCAAGGACACAGGGAACCTAAAAGCAACAAAACCCAGGAGTGAAGGACCTTCCCATAGGGCAGGGGAGCCCTGGATACCATTGGCCTTTCTTCAGTGAAGGTATCCTCTTGTTGATGCCTTAATTTGGACATTTTCATGGCCTTAGAACTGTAAATTTGTAATTTAATAAATCCCCTTTGTAAAAGCCAACTCATTGCTGGTATATTACATTCTAGCAGCTTTAATAAACCAAAACAGAGTTCAAATAAATTGAATTCTGATAAAATTAAAATTTTTTTATTATGATGACATAAATACAACATAAATTTCCCATTTTAATCACTTTCAAGAATGCAATTCAGGGATGTTAATTACATTCTATGATAAAAAAAAACCGCAGTTTTATTCACACACCATACAATCCATCTTACGTGACTCCTGGTATAATCAAATAGTTATGCATCCACCACCACAATTGACATCAGAACATTCCCATTTCCTCCGAGAAAAAAAATCCCATACCCCTCCTTTATATCCCCCTATTATTAACATTTAGCCTTGGCGTATTGCCTTTGTTACAAACAAGGAAGAATATCACAATGTTACTATTAACTATAGACCTTAGTTTGCATTGATTGTATTTTTTTCCCATATACCACCCTATTATAAACACCTTGTAATGGTGACATATATTTGTTCTACTTCACATGAAAACTTTCTTGTATTTGTGCAATTAATCAAATACTAAGTTATACAGTCCCAGTTTTTTATCCTCTAGATTTCCTTCTGGTGACATACATGATTCTAATCTTCCTCTTTCATCTTTGTTAATTATACTTAAAATATTGTGTTAACATTGTACAGTATTGTGCTATTCATTTTGGAACCTTTATGATCAACTTTGTCAAACATTTTAAACCTCTTAACCATCAATTGCTCTATCTGCCTTCTTTCTATCTCCTGATAACCTATGCTCTCAAATTTAACTCCCAGAGTTTGCTCATTTTAGTTAATTCATATTAGTGAGACCATACAATATTTGTCCTTTTGTTTCTGTCTTATTTCACTCAACATAATGTCCTCAAGTTTCATTCATGTCATTGCATGCACAACTTCATTTCTTCCTGCAGCTGCACAATATTCTGTTGTATGTATTCACCACAGTTCCCCCTTCCACTCACTAGTCAGTGGACCCTTGGACCACCTCCATCCATATGATAAATTTTTTTGAAGAAAATTTTCATATTTTTCTTCTGCCTTCTTTTTTTCAATGGAGCCAATTATGTCATGGTGTCAGGCTGTGGCAGATTGAATTATATGCCCAAATCTTACTCTACATTCTTGACCCATAATAATTAGGACCTCTTGAAGATGTTATTTTAAGTTAAGATGTGGTCCAATGAATGAGCGTGAGTCTTAATCTAGATTACTAGAGGCCTAATAAAAAGCCAGAAGCAGAAAGTCAGGAGGAACCTAGAAGAGAAAGGAGAGGATATTGCCATTTGATGGGAATTGCCAAGGAACTACAAAGATTGAGGTAAACCAGGACCAGAATGTTACCAACCTTGGGAGGAAGCTAGCTTCTTAGCTTCTGAAACTGAGACTTTTAATTCCTGTTGCTTAAGCCAATCTATTGTGTGGTATTTGTCATAGCAACCTGGAAAACCAAGACACAACCCGTGCTGGTTTGAAATGATGTATGTATCCTAGAAAAGCCATGTTTTAATCCTAATCCCATTTTGTAAAGGCAGCTGTTTCTTCTAATACCCATTCAGAATTGTGTGCTTGAAACTGTAATTAGATCATCTCCCCAGAGATGTGATTTAATCAAGAGTGGCTGTTAAACTGGATTAGGTAGAGGCATGTCTCCACCCATTTGGGTGGGTCTTGATTAGTTTCTGGAGTCCTATAAAAGAGGAAACATTTTGGAGAATGAAGGAAATCCAGAGAGAGCAGAGAATGCTGCAGCACCATGAAGCAGAGAGTCCACTAGCCAGTGCTTTGGAGATGAAAAAGGAAAACACCTCCCAGGGAGCTTCTTGAAAAAGGAAGCCAGGAGGGAAAGCTAGCAGATGACATCGTGCTCGGCATGTGCCCTTCCAGCCAAGAGAGAAACTGTGACTGTGTTCACTATGTACCTTCTCACTTGAGAAAGAAACCCTGAACTTCATCGACCTTCTTGAACCAAGATTTCTTTCCCTGGATGCCTTAGATTGGACATTTCTATAGACTTGCTTTAATTGGGACATTATCTCAGCCTTAGAATTGTAAACTAGCAACTTATTGAATTCCCCTTTTTAAAAGATGTTCTGTTTTTGGTATATTGCATTCTGGCAGCTAGCAACCTGGAACACAACTCTTCAATGTTCTGCTCAGGTTCTAGTTTGCCTGTGATCCTTTTAGATTGTGGCACCCAGAATGTCATACAATACTCTAGTTATCATATGATCAAAATAGACTAGTGTGGGACCCTTATCCTCCTCATACCCCACTCCTACACTGGATACTGGCTTTCATAGCTAAGATTGCATTAATAGCCTTGCAGCTACAGCTACATCACCCTGCTACTTTTTATTAAACTTGTGGCCACTTAAATCTCGAAGCCTCCTCTATTCTTGCTCCTTGTCATATCTTTTTCATTAGTTGCACATGCAGTTGATTTTTCTTAGAGATTTATTGAGAAATTGGGTTCGTTACTTAGGCTATTTATTGTCCCATCCAGCTTTTTTTGTGATGGGTAATTTACTACAATATTGGCATCATTTTGATTCCATCTTTTCTTTTTTTAAGTGGCATAAACCAGTATTTGCTTTTACTTTTTACTAGGTACAGTTGCAGTCCTTCATTTTTTCCATAAAAAGCAAGCCCCTTTTTTTATTTGTTTGGTCATCAGTCACAAAGAACAAAAGCTTTCAAAATGGACTTTGGTTTTGTCCTTTAATTAGCCAGAGTGTGCCCAGGTCACCACATTTTTTTTCAGATGGATGAATACAGGATATTTTAAAGTTAAAATATAACTCACATATAATATTCAGACTTTTAAAATATACAATTCAGTGGTTTTTGTCATAGTCATAAGGTTGTATAATCATTACCACTATCCAATTCCAAAAATTTTCATCACTCCAAAAAGAAGCCCTGTACCCATTAGCTATCAATCCCCAGTGTTGCCATTTATCTCTATGGATTTGCCTATTCTGAAAATTACATATAAATAGAATCGTACATTATGTGGCCTTTTGTATGTGGCTTCTTTCACTTAGTATAATATTTTCAAGGTTCATTCATATTCTAGCACGAATCAGTACTCCATTCCTTTTTATGGCTGAATAATATTCCATTGTGTGCTGGTTTGAATTTGTGTACCCCAGAAAAGCCATGTCCTTTAATCCTCATTCAATATTGCTGGGTGGGAGGTTTTTGATTGTTTCCATGGAGATGTGACCCACTCAATTATGGGTGGTAACTTTTGATTAGATGGTGTCCATGGAGATGTGTCCCCATCTATTCAAGATGAGTTGCTTATTGGAGCATTTGGAAATTTAGAAAAAGCTTTAGAGCCGTGAGAGCCCATGCAAGAAGAGACCTTTGGAGATGAAGAAGGAAAATGCCCTTGGGGAAGCTTCATGAGACAAGAAGTTGGGAGAGAAAGCTAGCAGGTTTTGCCACATGCTCTTCCAGTTGAAAGAGAAACCTGGAACTTCATCGGCCTTCTTGAACCAAGGTATCTTTCCTGGATGCCTTAACTTGGACATTTTTATAGCCTTGCTTTAATTTGAACATTTTCACAGCCTTAGAACTGTAAACTAGCAGCTTAATAAAATTCCCCTTTTTAAAAGCCATTCCATTAGTGATATATTGCATTCTGGCAGCTTGCAAACTAGAACACATTGTGAGGATATACCACATTTTATTTACCCATTCATCTGTTGATGGACATTTGGGTGGTTTCCACTTTTTGGCTATTAAGAATAGTGCTGCCATGAGCATTCATGTACCAGTTTTTGTGAGAACATATGTTTAATTCTCTTGGGTATATACCTAGGAGTTGAATTGTTGAATCATATGGTAACTTCATGTTTAACTTTTTGAGGAAATGCCAAACTGTTTCCAAAGTAGCTGTACAATTTTACAATTCCCCCCAGCAATTTTCAGTTTTTCCATATCCTCATCAATACTTTTTATTATTTGTCCTTTTTATTATGACCATCCTGTGGGTAAGAAGAGATATCTCATGATTTAGATTTGCACTTCCCTAATGGCTAATGATGGTTAGCATCTTTTATCACTTCTTGTTTTCTTAATTTGTACATCTTCTTTGGAGAAATGTCTATTCAAATATTTTGCCCATTTTTAAATTGGGTTGTTGATCTTTTTATTGGTTAGCTGGAAGAGTTCTTTAACTATTCTGGATACTAGACCATTATCAGACACATGTTTTGTAAGTATTTTCTCCCATTATATGGGCTATATTTTAATTTTCCTGATAGTGTTCTTCGAAGCCAAAAGTTTTTTATTTGGATGAAGTCCAACTTATCTATTTTTAATTTGGCCGCTTGTGTTTGAGGTGTCAAAACTGAGAAACAATTGCCTATTCCAAGTTCATGAAGATTTATAGCTATATTCTGAGAGTTTTATACTTTTCTTTATATAGTTTTATATGTTTTTTTAATAGTTTTATAGTTATAGCTGTTACATTTAGAACTTTAATCTATTTTCAGTTCATTTCTGGGTATGTTGTGAGATAGGGCCCCATTATTCTTTTGTTTCTGGATATCCAATTGTCACAAAATTATTTGTTGTAAAGACTATTATCAATAATTCCCCCATTGAATTGTCTTGGCATTGTTGTAAAAAAATCAATTACCCATACATATTTTTTCCCCCGGAGTCTCAGTTCCATTCAATTGATTTAGATGTTTATCCTTATGTCAATACCACATGTCCTGAGTAGTTGAGCTTTAGATCAAGAAGTGTGAGTCCTACAACTTTGTTCTTCTTTTTCAAGATTATTTTGATTATTTTCTGTCCCTTGCATTTCCATATGCAGTTTAGGATCAAATTGTCAATTTCTACAAAAATGTCAACTGAGACTTTGCTAAGGACTGTGTTGAATCTGTAAACCAATTTATGTAGTATTACCCTCTTAATGATATTTAGGTTTCCCAATCTATGAGCACAGGATATCTTTCCATTTATTTAGATCTGTTTTAATTTCTTTCAATGTTGTGTTATAGTATTCAGTGTTCAAGTCTTGCACTTCTTTTTCTTAATGCAATTTTATTGAGATATATTCACATACCAAATAATCTATCCAAAGTATACAATCTGTGGCTCAGAGTTTCATCATATAGCTGTGCATTCATCACCACAATCAATTTTAGGACATTTTCATTACTCCAAGTAAAAATAAAAAATAAAATAAAAAAGAACATCCAGAACATCCCATACCCTTTATCTCCCCCTATTATTTATTTATTTATTTTTTGTCTTTATTTTCTCAACTCATCTGCCCATACACTGGATAGCGAGAGTGTCAGTCACAAGGTTTTCACAATCACATAGTCACACCATAAAAACCATATAGTTATACACACATTGTCAATAATCAAGGCTACTGGATTACAGTTCAATAGCTTCAGGTATTTCCTTCTAGTTATTCTAATACACTAGAAACTAAAAAGGAATATCTATGTAATGTATAAGAATGATCTCTAGATGACCTCTGGACTCTATTTGAAATCTCTTAGTCACTGAAACTTTGTTTCATCTCTTTTCCTCCTTTTGGTCAAGAAGGCTTTCTCAACCCTGCTATGCCATTGCCAGGTTCACTCCTGGGAGTGATATAGCCCACACTGCCAGGGAGAATTACACCCAGAAGGTCATGTCTCACATAAAGGGGAGGGTATGGAATTTATTTGCAGAGGTGGCTTAGAGAGAGAGGCCACATCTGAACAACAAAAGAAGTTTTCTGGGAGTGACTCTTACGCATAATTGTCAGTAGGCTTAGCGTCTCCTTTGCAGGAATAAGTTTTATAAGGGCAAGCCCCAAGAGCAATGCTTGGCTTATTAAATTGGTAGTCCCTAAAAAAATTCCCCAGGTGGGGAAGTTTAATATTTCAATATTTTCTTTCACGCCTTAAGGGGACTTTGCACATGCTTTTTATTTTATACCCAAAGTACTCTGGGATGCTCAAAATGTAGAAATAACAGATAAAACTCAGAATAGATGTGACTTTTGTAAGAGCTTACAATTTAGAAACCTTTACCATAAGCATTTTTGAGCATTCTGTACTCCTTACTTGCCAATTGCCCAGTCTCTGCCCACATTCTATTGCCTAATAACATATGCTCTCAAGTTCAATTCTTAGAGTTTGCACATTACAGTTAGTCCATATTAGTGAGGCCTTACAATATTTGTTTTTTTTTTCTGGCTAATGTTACTCAACATAATGTCCTCAAGTTGCATGCCTTACAATTTCATTCCTTCTTGCAGCCGCTCAATATTCCATTGTGTGTGTATACATCACAGGTCATCCTTCCATTCATCAGCCAATGTACCCTTAGGCCACCTCCAACCATTGCAGATCATGAATACTGCCACCGTAAACACCAGTGTACAAATGTCCATTCGTGTTCCTGCTTTAACTTCTTCCAAGTATATACCTAATAACAGCATTGTAGGATCATATGGCAAACTTATACTTAGTCTCCTGTGGTGCTACCACTTTGCCTTCCAGAGGGGCTGCACCATTCTACTTCCCTATCAGCCATGAATAGGTATATCTTTCTCTCTCCACATTTTCTCTAGCACTGTGTCTTTCTGTTTATTTTTGAAACAGCTTTGTTCACACACCATGCAATCCATCCTAAGTAATGGCTTCTGGTATAATCACATAGTTATGTATTCACTACCATGATCTATATGAGAACATTTCCATTTTTTTTCCTGCAAATAAGGAAGAGGAAAAAAAGAAAAAAAAAAGGATAAAAAAATAAAAAGGAAAAACAACAACAAGAATCCTATACCCCTTCCTTATATACCCCTCTTATTGACATTTACCTTTGATATATTGCTTTTTTGTTATAATGAAAGCATATTACAATTTTACTGTTAACTATAGATCCTAGTTTGCATTGATTGCATTTTTTCTATATACCATCCCATTTTCAGCAACTTGCACTGTTGACATTCATTTGTTCACCTTCATAAAAAAAACTTATATTTGTACATTAATCACCATCATTGTCCTCTCTAGGTTTTGCTAAGTTATACAGTCCCAGTTTTTATCCTATATCTTTCCTTCTGGTGTCATACATGCCCCTGCCCTTCCTCATTTAACCATACTCACACTCAGCTTTCTTCATTATACTTACAATAGTATGCTCTCTTTTTACCCTTATTGATAGTCTTCATTTCTATACTCTTCTCCAGTCGTCTCTCTACCGTCTTTTCCTATCTGCCTGTAGTGCTCCCTTTAGTATTTCTTGTAAAGCAGATCTCTTGTTCACAAACTCTTTCAGTGTCTGTCTGAAAATATTTTAAATTCCCCATCATCTTTGAAGGACAGTTTTGCTGGATTTAGAATTCTTGATTGGTGGTTTTTCTCTTTCACAATCTTAAATATATCATGCCATTACCTTCTTGCCTTCATGGTTTCTGCTGATAGATCTGCACATAGTCTCATCCGGCTTCCCTTGTATGTGGTGGATCGCTTTTGTCTTGCTGCTTTCAGAATTCTCTCTTTGTCTTTGACATTTGACAATTGATTAATAAATGTTTTTGAGTAGACCTATTCAAATCTCTCCTGTTTGGGGTATGCTGTGCTTCTTGGATCTAAGAGTTTGGAAAATTTCAGTGATTATATCCTTCATTATTCTTTCTGTCCCCTTTCCCTTCTCTCTTGTCCTTCTGGGACACCCATAACATGTATATTCATGGGCTTCATGTTATTCAGTTTCCTGAGACCCTGCTCATATTTTCCATTCTTTTTCCTATCTATTCTTTGTGTATAGGATTTCAGGTGTCCTGTCCTCTAGTTCTAATCCTTTCTTCTGCCTCTTCAAATCTATTGTTGTATGTTTCCATTGTGTTTTGCTTCTCTTCTATTGTTCCTTTCCTTCTCATAAGTTCTGCCATTTGTATTTTTCAAGCTTCCAAGTCCTTCTGTGTGGTGTTGTCTTTATATCCTTCGTCTCTTGCCATGCTTTCCTTCATCTCATTGATTTCATTTAGAAGATTTTTTGAACATCTTTAATTAGTTGTTTTAACTTCTGTACCTCCTTTGAAGTGTTAGTTTGTTCCTTTGTTTGGGCCACATCTTCTTTCTTCCTAATATGACTCCTGATTTTTTTTTGCTGGTGTCTAGGCATCTGATTTCCTTGATTAGTTAGTTATTCTGGAGGTCATTTTTGCTCATTTACCTAGGGTTTTATTTTTGATTGGCTTTGTTCTCTATCTGTCCTTTGCATTCAGTTCAACTTATTCTAGACCTCTAGCTTAGCTTCTGTTTAACTGATCAGAATTTCTCAGCTCTTGTTTTTCTGGATCTTACCCTGCCAGACAGGATCAACTCCAATCAGATTTTCCCAGACAAGACAGGCCTAGGACTCAGGATGAGAGTGTAATCAGTATCAAAGTTCCCTGAGTTTGAGACCCAGCAGGCTGCCAGTGTTTCCTATGAAGCCTCTTGAATTTATGTTTTCCCTATCCTATCCAGCAGGTGGCTCTTATCAGACTGCAGCTCCCCACCAGTGTAAAGTAGTACAGAGCCTTTAATTCTCAGCAGACCTTTTCCCTGCCAGGGGCATGGTTGAGACAGAAGCTGACGCAGAAGGTGGGCCTAAACTGTTTCCGTTTTCCAGGCTCTGGGGTCCGAACTATTTAAATGAGAGCTGCCACTGGTGCTGGGCCCATGGGTCAGGCCCTGGGCCTGACAAGGTCCTGGACATCATGAAACATAAACATAAACTGAGGCTACTCAGTTGAGGTGTGACCCACCTCATTCAGGATGGAAGTTAATATCCCACTGGAGTCCTTTATAAATGGGATGAAAGAGAAAGCAAGAATAGAGGAATAGAGGCTGGAATGGTGGTGACAGGCAATAAATAAGTAAGTAGATGATAAACTAATTTCAGACCATGATAAATGATGAGATAGCAAGTGAGTGTGGCAGATGTGGGGTGTAATTTTGATGGGCAGGATCAGGGAAGACATCTCTGTAGAGGTGAGCAGAACCTAAAGAATTAAACAATACAGTTGTGTAATAGCAGGAGGAAGATGAATCATTAGCAGAGGGAAGAGAAGTATGAAAACTTGGACGCAGGAAAAATATTGGAAAAATTTCAAGGAATAGTAAGGAGGACAGTGTGGTGGAGAGTGTGACACAGTGAGAACAGAGAAGGGCCCGGTCAGAGTCGGTCCTGAAGGCCAAGCTTTGGATTTTGGATTTTACGTTAAAATCTGTGGTAATTTGAAGCCACATGTATCCCAGAAAAATATGTTCTTAAATCTAATCCATTCCTATGGTTGTGAACCCAATGTAAGTAGGACCTTTTGATGAGGCTACTCAGTTGAGGTGTGGCCCACCTCATTCAGGATGGAAGTTAATCTCCCACTGGAGTCCTTTATAAATGGGATGAAAGAGAGAGCAAGAAAGACCTGGAGGCAAGAAGCTGAAATCCAGTAATCTTCCTATCTCAAAATCCTAAACTTTGTCATATCTGCAAAGTCCCTTTTGACATGTAAGGTAACATAGGCACAGATTCTGGGGATTAGGATGTGGTCATTTTTTGGAGGCCATTATTCAGTCTACCACAGTGGGTAGAGAGTGGGTTCCCACAGTGGGAACAGATCAGGAAGGAGGAAGGGGAATTGACTTATCCTAGGTTGTGTCTGGTAAGTGAAATAAAGAAGTTAATGGAAACATTAGCATCATGTCTAAACTCACTGCTGAGGAGCTTCATTTTCGTTTGATAAACCATTGACCAAAGAGTTCCACATCAGTCCCCATGGGAGAAGCTAGAA
The DNA here is from genome assembly GCA_004026745.1 of Myrmecophaga tridactyla. Classification (NCBI taxonomy): domain Eukaryota; kingdom Metazoa; phylum Chordata; class Mammalia; order Pilosa; family Myrmecophagidae; genus Myrmecophaga; species Myrmecophaga tridactyla. The sequence continues at coordinate 28,307 of PVIY010014502.1, forward strand.
CAAAGCTCTCAGCTTTCATCAAGGTGATCAGGACCCAAGCATTAGGGACTCCCTGCATCTTCATGTTCTTCAGGAGACCCTTGGACTGCTGTGATGTTTCTGGACCATCTCATACAAGGAAGTGCAGGTTTGGCATCCATGGTAGTGCAAGCATTAACAGTTTCATTCCTATGATGGGGATAGTACTAGAAATAGTTTTAAATGAAAGGGCCCTGACCAGTTTGACTGGCAGTCACAACAAATGAGGACAGCAGAGAGGGTAATCCTTTGCTTGGTATTCTGTGATTTAGTTCTTGCTAAAATCAGTTTCTTCTTCATAGTCATCATTCCTCTGTCACAGTCAGTGGATCAAGCCAGACTTGACTTCCCCATACTGTCCTCAGTGAGGCACAGGAGACACCTGGATGTGTGAGAGGTAGGGGATGGGAGCTTTGGGAGGAATAGACTAGAATTCAGATTTCCTGCATTGTGTAGAGACTTGAGAATTACATGCTGGGAGCTGACAGGCATATGGTTTTTGTATCCTAAACTGTGCAGGGCAAAGTCTTACATTTAAATGATTTTAAAATCTCACCTGTTAAATTGTACTAGATTCTTAGGAAGAGATGAACTCCTTTGCCACAGCAAGGGACTTTTGCTCACTTTTTCATCTTAGCTTCTGTTTCTTCAGTCAATGTTCATGCTACTCTTTCCGGTTAAATGCCCATTCTCTCTAAAGAAACAGTTATGCTTTCTCTATGATCTGTTAACATTGCCCCATAATCTCTACTTAACAGACTTATTATCTTCCTTGTTTGTGCTCCAAGCAAAAGCACAAAACCCTTTTTATTTTTCCTTACTGTCCTCCACATCACTTGTACATTTTGGGCTTTAGTCTTCCTGACACAATTCCCATTGGTTTGTGCCAACTTTCGCATTTAATCTTGGTTATGGGTCCCTTGATCTCCTCTGTAGTATTCATATCCTTCTAAATCTGAACTTGCTAGGATAGTTCTGTGCAGCCACAACTGTCCTTGCTCTCTATTCTTCTTCCCAGGAATAATTTGCAGTAGTTTAGTCAGAATTTTATTTTTGAAAGCCCCCATCCTTTCTTGTAATCTGCCCTTGTAGAGTCACAGCCTGCAGTTCCCTATCTTTGTTCTCTTCCTGCCAACACAAAGAGAGGACTTGCCTCCAGCTACACCTGCTTTCTCTTTCTTGGCAAGTCACCATCTCCAGGATAACAAAGTCCCATTGTTTCCCAAGGTTCCTGCTACTTCCTCTTTGCCAAACAATTCTCCCATTATCATCTAGGAGAGCAGTTTCCCTTATTATTTCCTCTACTTCTGAGAGATCATACTGTCCGGCTGAATTTGTCAGGTGCACTTTCCTAAATGGAATAGGACATTGCCTTTGTAAGACCATTGTAGTGTGTGATCATTTGTTCTTTATAAACATTCATGAAGTACAACTTGCAAAAATCCACCTGAGAGCAGGGAGGAAAAGATAGGAGGATAACTATATCCTAAGCTGATGGGAAACAGGATACATAGGCATATACCTTGTTTCTCTAAAAAAAAAAGAATGATGTCATTTTAATCATCATTTTTTGTAAATTATCAGCTAATTTACTTAATTTTCTATGTAGATATAATAAGATTATTGTTCTGAGCTGTTCAATATGTAGCAGTAGTCAACTGTAACAGAATTTGGTACCTGGAAATGGGGTACTACTCTAATAAGTTCCTAAAGCAAGTGGCATTGGCTTTGGAACTCAGCAGTAGGCAGAAGCTGGAAGCCCTTGAGGAAACTGTTAGGGAAAGCTGGAGGGCCCCTGAAGAGCTTATCAGTAAAGCCTGGAAGGACAAGAAGAAAACTGTTTTGGGAGGCTGGAAAAAGTTGACCCTTGTTATGTAATGGAGGAAAGTTTGACAACATTGTTGCCTGCAACAATGTGGAAAATAGAAGATAAATCTAACAAGCTGGTGGATTTGGAGAATGTTGAAAGTGCCAGTTGATTTCATTTAGCCACTTACGATAGATGTAGTTGATTATACAAAAAAGATACTTAGCGGTGTTCAAACAATTTTTAAAGGAATTATAGTGGAGCCAGGCCTTCCTGGGTTTGAAAAGAAAACTCTCATTCTCAGCTTCTCCATAGGCAAAGAGATATTTTGCAACTGGGTGAGAAGGGGGTGGGGTTTGATTGGAGGTAGGGACCAGGTGTCAAGTCAACTGAAGATGGGAGGGATGGAATGGTGTCCACCCCACCCCACACTCCCTCACATTCCTTTGAACTGTGTTTGAGTTCCTGTGGTTAAAGGAGTGAAGGACATAAACTGATGGAACTCAAGAGATTTAGGGAAATTCTACGCAAGCAAATGGAGCTATTGGAGCTGTTCAGGAGAGACTTTGCCAATCTCTGGGCCCAAGCAGAGCTGCTTTAGGCCCCAAGTGACAGAGTATAGGATAGTGTATAGAAAGAAGTTTTTCTCTTGCTTCTTCCCAGAATGTAGCAATATTCTGGAAAATTTCCTGTGGTTTGAAGAAAGTATCATTAGGCTCATGCCACCTTAATTTTCTAATATATAAAGATATATAACCTTGAAGTCGTGATCTGGTGAGCAATGGAATAGTGGGAGTACAGCTTTGTTTTGCATAGCTTTCCTTGGGATATATAACCTCTTTTTTGGGGGAGGGGCTGGTGCATGGTCTGAGAATTGAACCTGGGTCTCCTACATGGAAGGCAAGTATTCTGCCACTGAAACACTCATGCACCTGATACATAACCTCTTGACTCAAAAAATGTGAGGAAGTGAAATCTAAATTTCAGTTAAGATTTCTTTTCATTTATCTACTAAAATATGTAATTAATAATCTTCAACATAATTTCTTATTCTTTGGAACTGTGTTTATGGATTTATTTTTGAGATAACTTGATGGATACAGGATATTTTTAATCATTAAAGGAGAATCCATTATCTATTCCAGATGGACTTTCAATTCCATTAATGTACTTGTTAACCTGAAGGTTAAAAGCCTTCCTCTCAACAGCAGACTACCTGTTCCCATGATTTTCCTGGGTGTAACTCTCAGAAGCAGGACCAAGTAATCCTCAACCCACCATGAGCTCTACACCCCATATAAAATGTCTTTTAGTGTGCAATCAGTATGACTGATGGAGGGTCTAAGTGCTATAATTCACAATAGCTAGATTTAACATAAAAGCTTTTATTTTACATGTTAGTAATCCCCTCCATGGAACTTTCGAGCAAGCCAGGGCAGGATAGGGAAGATTGAAAAGCTAAAGAAAAAAAAGAATATTTAGTTGAATTATCCAGTTAGAAAATTGTAAGAAAATGCTTGTTGAGCTTTCCCCATCATTAGGAAGAAAAATAAATAATGAAAATTGACAATGAGAAAAAGAAGAGCTAATTTTCAATTTCAATTTGTCTTTCTGAATGATGCCTCTTTGGTCTTTTATGAAGGGTAAATTACATATGAAATGAAATCTTTTAAATGAGTTATCTTCTGGGTAGTTCTTTTATACACCTTTAAAATGCATTTTACTTATTTGTGGGGAGGGGGTGTCGGGGAGAAAGATGAATTCTGAAGAAGTTGAGAGCAAAATAATTTCAGGAGGTAATGGATGAACTTGGTCTGGAAGATTAATCAGGGCAGTTGCAAGAGAGTGCCAAATGCATAACTGGAGTAGAACTAAATATCTGATTGTAATTAAAACTTTACGTTTCTAATGGCTGCATGAAAGATATTTTAATAAACGTGAAATGTACTTTCTAAATGGCATGCTAACTTTTAATGACTTGGGTGTTTTGTTTGATTAGTAAGCTGGACTGTTAAATTAAAGCCAACTGCAAGTGCATGATAAAATATTGATGGTTTCAGGCAAATGAATTGGGGGAGTTATGCTTGACAGATTTTTTGTATCATTAAGGACTTTAACTGGTGGAAAATATATATTGTTGGTGCTTAAAGGTAGTTAAAGTGGATCTTCCTGTTTATATGACCTCGTTTTAATTTTGCAGTAATAATAAGGGGGAAATTTGAATTATACACAGATGGTTGGTCAAGAGAGGTCACTTAATTAAAAAAGTGTTATTTTAATTACACCTGTTTCACATTCCTGGAATAGGAAATTAAACTATTTTGAGGTATTTGGTTATTTTTGTTTCACAGAGTGCCTGGACCTTTGCTGACTCTTGTGAAGACGGTATGCAAAGCTTTTAATTTTATTTAAACTCCTGAGGTTTGCTTTAAGAATCATGATTTTAAAAATAATTATTTCATGGACAGTTTTATACATACAAGAAGGAAAAACCATATATAAATTTATGGTTCTATATATATATATACACTTCTGGGTGTGTATGTACATAGAAATATATTCTTGTATATGCTGGACAATTTCTAGAAGGATACATAAAATATGAAGCAGGGTGTGATTGGGTGCAGGTGTCAACTTGGCCAAATGATGGTGTCCAGTTGTCTGGTCAGGTAAGCACTGGCCTAAATATTACTGCAAGGATATTATGTGGCAGGTTGATAAACCAGAAGGCTGGTTTATTAAATCATCAGTCAGTTGATTGCATCTGTGACTGATTAAACCTACAATCAACTAAGGGAGTGTCTTCCACAGACAAGATAATCCAATCAGTTGGATTTGATCCATCATTTGAAGACCTTTAAGGGAGAAGAGAGAATTTTCTTTTTCTTCAGCCAGCCTCTCCTGTGGAGTTCATCTAGACCTTTCATCGGTGTTTCCAGCCTTACAGCTTGCCCTGTGGATTTTGAACTCTTGCGTTCCCATGGTTGCATGAGACAGTTTTATAAATCTCACACTTGCAGATAGCTCCTATTGGTTCTGTTTCTCTAGAGAACCCTGACTAATACACAGGGTTACTTTTTGGAAGTTGAGTTAGGGGGTCAAAGGGGAGGGAGATTTTATTTCTTTGTGAAACGTGAATGTGTTTTACAATAAGAACGCATTAATTTTATTTTAAAAACTCCCTTAAAACCCAGGTTTATCTTTTTATTTTTTCAGGTTTATCTTTTAACAACTCAAGGCATATTCCTTTTCATGCCTCTCTCCCCACAACAGAGAATTCTCTTGATTCTGTCAGATGATGTGGTTAATTTTAAGAAGCTTCCTTCATTGGATGAAGTATATTCCCTTCTTTCCTTTTATCCCTCCAACTATTCATCCATCATCAAATATTTAGTGTTTAATGCCTCAGTGCTTTTTATAAGCTAAATAAAAGTAACTTTTTGATAAAGAAACTTAAACAGTATTCTCAAGATAGCTTTCCCTCTTAATAGGGTTTTAGATGTGTGAACGAAGGGAAAAAGGCAAAACTTTAAGAAGATGGAGGAATTTTGTGGAGGATGTAGGCCAGTGATCAGTGGTGGCCTGAGTACTGTGTACCTAGACAGTCCCTCACAAAGAAGGAAAACACTTCTCAATGAGAGACTTGCAAAGTACTGGAGGAACACCTTGATGAGTAGTGATGGAACAGTTTCTTCATAAAGGAAAGGGCCAGTTCTTCCCAATGGTGCTGATCTTTGAACAGCTTTAAGAACATAGGCAGTCCAGGGTGGGAAAGACAGAAGATTCCTGGGCAGTTTTGACATACACTCTTCTGTCCTATTGATTGCTTCTCAAGTGACTGAACCACAAGGGGGTGAAGGACATAAAATTAGCTCAAGTTTTGCCATTTACTTATTGTATTGCTCTGCGCTAGTTTCTTTACGTTTCTGGGTCTCTTGACTATGAAATGAAATGAAGGTATTTATTCTATGTTACTGTTGTTCAAACTAATAAACTAATTTTCAACTATTATGTTGAAGTGTAGTAAAAAAGTTTTTTTTTTTTAACTACTTTTAAGGAATCATATTTCTTTGGATTTATTTTTGAGATAGCTCTTTTTCAATGTCAATTTGTCCTTCTGAATGATGCCTCTTTCATCTTTTATGAAAGAAAATAATAATAGAAGTAGTAATAATAGTAACGGCTTCCATTTATTGGACAGTCACCAAGCTAAATTCTCTTACATACATTATATCATCTTAATTCTTGTACAACTCTGTAGAGAAAGGCAAATTTTACAGATGAAGAAAACAAGAGTCAGAGAAATATAACAACTTGTTAGTAATTGGCAATGCCAGAGATCAGAACTTATAATATTATTTAATATATAATTTGGCTGCTAAAACAGAAACTCAAATAAAACAGCTTAAAGTAAATAGACGTTTATTTGTCTCCTGCAGGTCTGGGACTATTAAGGTGTTCACATGTGTTTACTCAATTATCATGGTCCCAGGCTCCTGCCACCTTGTTGCTCTGCCATTCTCAACATGCTGCTTCCATGTCATTCAAGATAGCTGTCCCAGCTGCCAGCACCACACCCATATTCTAGTCAGCAAGAAGGAAGAAAACAAGGCAAGTGTAAGGTGTGCTCCTTCCCTTTAAGAACGTGACCATGAAATTCCCCAAATCACTTCTGCTTCTATCCTGCTGCATAGAACTAGGTCATATGGCCAACCAGCAGGAAAAGAATCTAGAAAGGTAGTCTTTATCTGGGTAGTCACGTGTCCCACTAGAATTCTGGGGTCTTATTCCAGGGAAAGATGGGAAGAATGTATATCAGAAGACTTAGCAATATTTTCTATACCTATTTTATAAGATTCACAAATTTATACTGTAAATTAGCTTTATTTTGTTAAACGATACCAACATTAGGGAAAGCTTTCTAATAGGTGGATTTGCCCAACCACAGAAAGAGGAGTGAGCTATTTTCACCAGACTTTTTCAAAAGATGCTGGATGACAACTCTACTGTACACTAGATAAGTGTTCTGAACATCATTCTGTATGTTATGTAAGTGTTGGATAATCTTAAGTTTCTTCCAAATCTGAGACTGTATAGTTCTATTAAAATTGCTTTGTGTCTATACCATATGTATTGATCCCACAAATGTACACATGTATGAAACAATGAACAAATTCTTAGACTCTATCATGCAGAATGTTTTCTATAGCTCTATCTCTATATTTAATCTTTCTGATGTTGCATATCACATCCTGAGCTTAGTATCTCCCTCACCTCATCTTAAACCACATTAACTTTCCCATTTCTAAGGCTGCTACCACAACTCATCCAGGCTCCCAATTAGAAATTTTGTCTATTTTCCCTCCATTATCTGTAGTATCCAAATTGGTATCAACATTGAATAGATTTTGTCCTTTCAAAATGTTCTTTGATTTTTATCTCTCCTCTCATTTCTTCTGCCATCCCCAAACTTTCATCTCCTTCTTACATCTAGACTAAGATTGCTTCCTAAGGACTCTGTCAGTCTCCAGCTTGTCTCCCCTCCAATCTAACCTTCACACTATGGACACACTGATTCATACTTCATGGCTTTTAACATGCTTCTCCTTTGCTCAAGAACCCATGAGTGCTCCATCTGGCTCTATCATGCCTATTACATTAAATCAGACTTCTTGCTCTGATTTTAGTCCAGGCCCTTCCTCACTTTGCATCACCCAATCTCACCTTATTCCCATTACTTATTTCCCATCACTCCCCAACACACACGTTCTGTGGCCAAACATTTCTACCACTTGTTCAGTCTTTACTTGAGTTCTTTCTCCACTCCCCTCTACCCTTCCTTTCCTTCCTTTTTCTTTTCATCAACAAATAGTGTTTGAGTTTTGGCCATATTTTAGCCTTTGGAGATATATAACTATGAGCAAACAAAGACATGGTTCCTGGCCCTGTGGAGGCCTGTATTCATCCTGTTTTCTTAATCCCCTGAACCTTTGCTTAATCTGTTTCCTCTGCCTGCAAGCTCTTCTTTCTTCCTTCCAATCATCTAAATTGTGTTCATCATCTAAGGCCTACCTCAAATTTTCCTTCTCTCCTGCACAAATTCATAAAAGTAGAATTATTTTTGTTCAGGTTTCTTCTTTTCCCAGATTTTTATTTCTCTGATTAACCAAGTGTAATCCTTGAATATTTTCACACCATTAACAAATAGCCTTTTCAATATTTGCTAAAGATATCTCTAGCACTTAGGGCCACTTTTTACGTGATAACAAAATTCTTCTGGCTTCATGGTCATTCCTGCATGCCTGAAGTGAGGAGAGAATGATGTAGGAGGCAAAATCATGCTGGTTAACTGCTTGAGCATTAGGGCAAGACAGACCTGGGTCAAATCTTTGCTCTGTGATCTTGCCCATCATACTGAGTAATGCTGTGATCTTGCTTAGTCATACTAACTAGCTATGTGATCTTTTCAATCACAGTAACTCTGTGGTCTTGTTTAATCCCATGAATTAGGTATTTGATCTTGAGCACATTTCTCAACTTCCTTGGTTCTCAATGTTCTCATCTATAAAATAGGGATATAGTTGTCAAAATCATGGTTAAATGAGAACAAGTATAGAAAATAATTAGTACAGTACCTGGCATATGGTAAATTAAGAAAATACTTTTGAGAGAGTGGTTTGGGGATAGCTCAGCTAACCATGTTCACTTACTAAGTGACTATTTCCCATACACTGGTGTGGTGTTTAATATTCAAATTTGAGCCTCAGAAAAAGACAAATTACTGTAGGTCATGGGTCTCTGGGACTGTTGTGAATGCTAAATCCACGAATGCCAGAGGTTTAGTAAGCTTTTGGGATTTCCAGCTTCTGGCATGGTGCTAGATCTTTAGAGGGACTCAAAATATGATTTATTGATTCATGGTGGAGGGAGGTCAGGGAGAGAGAGTTAGAGTAGAAAGAAAGAACAGGCTGACAAGGCCCCTTCTAGCTACTTGATTCTAAATCCAACTTCATTCTGGATTGGAACACAGCTTGATCAGCTCTGCAAGGAAACAGCACATGGTCTTCTCTAAAGATTTTGTGAATGGGAATGTGAAATGGAGGACAGCCAAAGGCAGCAGCTGGGCTATTCTCTTGGACCGTGCCACATAAAACATCTTTTATGGAATAGGTTTTGAGTTCCTCTGGCACCTTGCAATAAGGGTAAATGTTCTCCAGTGATATCCCCCCATCCCTATTCTCCTTTGTAAGGCTGGGAGAGAGCTGTGCCCTAAGTACCAGCCAAGGAATTAACAGTGAAGACAGAGAAATAGAATGCTTACTTGCCAGGGCAGTGCACGGGCAGTTGCAGAAAGAATAAAGGTGTGTGCAGGTGGCTCAGGGATCTGTATAAAGTCCCAGTAGTGACAAGGGTCACAGGAAAGCTCTCCTGAGAGCTAGTCACAGGGCAGGCCCCAGTCTTGTGTATGCCAAAATGTGTGGTAGAAGGCTGCCTGTGGTTACATAGATGCAGAGTTTAGAGGAACAGATTAGCTAGTTATCCACGATAAAGCCTGGAGGGATAATGGGCCTGGTTATATGCTGTGTACAGCCTGGGTATGGCTGAGTTGATGTGGGTTAAGGAGGAGAGAGGAAGGGTCAGGAATTAGGGAGGCTATCTTGCAATAAAGTGAGGTGTTTTTGTCTTTAAACCACTAGCACAAAGTTAGGGGAGTTTTTTTTTTGCGTTTTCTTTTTTTAGTTTGTTTGTTTGGGGAGGGCCCCCAGAATATCTTGAAAATAGTTCTGTGTTAGGAAATCCAAACTGTTCATTTCCAGGTTTCCTCTTCTTCCCTTAGCAATATATCCCTAAGCCCTTTTCCTGACCCCACATTTCCTTCCAGCTAAGGGCTGGCCAGGACCACATTCTGAGCAGGTGAACAGGCAAAAGAGGTGACAGCAGAGAGGAGACCGGCTGCTTTGTGTGTGGGTGTTTGGAGCGTTCGGTCCCCTCCTGCAGACAGCCTCTGTCACAGCACTACATGTCAATGCCTTTGAAGCGGAGAAGAAATCTCACTCTTCCTTTGAGGCCCCTTTTGTAACATTGCTTTCCTCTGGCTGGCTGGATTAGTTAAAATTTCATCAGCTTCTCTTAAAAATTTCCCTGTGTCATATCATGAAAAGAGAGTGTATCTCTTGAAGATGTTTGCTGCTCTCAAGAAATAAGAAAGAAAAGAATCTGATCTGCTCTTATTCCGGAAACTTAATATGGCTTGCAAGCTTAAAGCAGTCAGATGGTGTGTTTGGAAGCAAACACATTTCTAGGTGTGTGTATGTGTGTGTGCGGATCTGTTATTGTTCAGTGGTTTTATTAAAGGGAATGTAAAAAAACACAAAAACCCTTCATTGTCCCAATGTTCTCAGTGTTCTTTGAGGCATGAGAGTGGCCAGGTTTATGGACCCTGCAAAAACCTACACATTCCCCAAACCAACTCAAACAGTAGCAGCCAGGATGAGATTATAAAACCGAAGCAGTAGGGGGCAGTCTGACACAATTGAACGGAGGTTGCTAGTATCATAAAACATCAGAAACACAGCTCTTTGAGACAACAAAGACAGAAATTGTGCTAAGAGCTGTAAATCTTGCATACTAAATTCCTGTGCAATAGACAGTCGTGGTTGTATCATAATTAAACGTGCTACTAAAACATAAATCCTTAACTGATAACTTCCTCTTAGTGGCCTCATTTCCTCTAGCATGAGCCAGAGGCTGGTCACTCATTAGCATTAATAGGAAGGATTTCTGGTGTGTTCAGCACAGACTCGCCTTTTGTGAAGATAAGAAACCACAAAAGAAAAGTAAATAACCATTCTTGTTGTCGTCACCAACGTGTCCCCTAACCATCTATGTGAACCTGGGGCTCTTTTGATGCTAAGGAAACTAGATAAAAGGTCAGCGTCCCTGCTTAGTGGGGGTAAATGGCAGGAAACAAGCAGTGAAGGACTCCTAGGAATTCCGGGGGGCTTGGGGGATCTGAGTATCTTCCCGCCTTGTGAGGCAATGGAGGAGAAGGAAGACCATTTACAGGTATATCAATATTTTTGAGCCACTTTGGATTCTGCCACATGCCCCATTAATATATCATGGCATCTTCCAAACAGGGTCAATCAGTTCAGGTTCCTCCAAAATTCTAGTCTCTGCTTCGACTAATTCTTAGCGTGGAACAAAAATGGAGTGCGTATCTGTTGAGTGTCTACTGTCCCTGCTACGCTCTAGTCCAAGCCACTGTTGTCACTGGGCTGGACCATTTCACTGTCCTACTAACTTGGGCTTCCAAACCTGCTTTCTGTGTTATGTATCTACTGCTGCATAGCAAATTACTGCAAAACTTAATGGCTTAAAATAAGCATTTATTATCTCACAGTTTCTGTGGGTCAGGAATCCCGGTATGTCTCAGCAGGGTTGTCTGATTCAAGAGGCTGTAATCAGGAAACCAGCTGGGGGTGCAGTCATCGCAAGACTCAGTTGGGGGAGAATCTGCTTCTAAGTTCACTTACATGGCTGTTAGGAGGCTTCTGGTCCTCACTGGCTGTTGACCAGAGACAAAAGTCCTTGCCCCATGGGACTGTGCCCAATATGGCAGCCGGCTTCCCCCTGGAGCGTGTGCTCTGAGAGAGAGTGTGTACGTGTTGTGTGAAGATAAGCAAGAAGAAAACCACAGTCTTTTTGCAACCTAATCTTGACTATGGCATACCATTACTTTTTTCATATTCTGTTTGTTAGAAGCCGGTCACTAGGCCCAGCCCACACTGAAGGGGAGAGGATTATACAACCGTGTGAACATCTGGAATTACTGGGAACCATTTTGAAGGCTGTCTCTCATATCCTCCTACAGACTTTCTCTGAACAGTTACCAGCAGGATCCTGTTAAAATGAAAATAGCTCCCAACACACTCTTGTTGCCAGATTTTGGCTTCCAGGTTCTTGGCTGCACCATAAGAAAAGAATTCAAGAACACAGCACAGATAGAGCAAGTGGGTAGAAAATTTATGGAGTCCACATGCAGAGAGGGAGCATGTGGGCACTCTCATAAGAGGATATAGGCAAGAGGCCCCAACGTTGGGACTATCTGCTTTTTTTTTTTTTTTGGCATGGGCAGGCTCTGGGAATTGAACCTGGGTCTCTGGCACAGTAGGCGAGAATTCTGCCATTGAGCCACCATTGCACCACCCAGGACCATCTGCTTTCATTGCTTTGTTTCACTTACTTTCCTCCCCCTTCCTTGTTTGGGGTGCTTCCTCCTACCCTCCCTTCTCTCCAGAGTGGTGCCTGGTAGTAGATAGTGCATTTGGGTGGGTCGGTTGGCTCCACCATTCTCCATAGATGGCTCATTCAGGTGGGGGCTCTTTGGCTTCAGGTGGGTTGGCTGCTGCTGGGTGTTTCCAGAAAGTGGGACGCCTCCAGGCAGGATGTCTGTGCTAGATGTGGGCCCTCCTGACCTTGATTAACTGTCCTTACTTAAAGGGCTCCTTCATAGCTTTTTTCTCTTCCATCTCTCCCTGTTCTAGCCTGCCTCACTCTTGCTCAGAATCCTCCTATGACTTCTCATCACTTTTAGAACCCAAAGTCCCTAACTAGTGTAATTGATTGGCCCCAGGTTGTCTCTCTGATCTCACCACCTTTAATTTCACTTCTTCCATCACTTTACTTCAGCCACTCATCTCTTTAGACATTGCATGTTTGCTTCATAAACTGTCAGTTCTTGTTGAACTATTTGTTCTTGCTGTTCCCTCTGTCCAGAATGCTCTTCCCCAAGGTACACACACGGTCCTTCCCTTATTTCACTTAAGACTTCCTGTAAGTGTCACCATAATAGAAAATAATACACTTTCTCTTTTCCCTCCTTTTTTCTTTTAATAGCACCTATTTTCCCCCATTCCCACCTCATAATTTATTATAATCTATTGTTTATTATCTACTCTTTTCACTATAATTTTAGGTCTACTAGGATTGGAAATTTATTTTATCCACTGGTATGTTCTCAATTTCTGGGTCAGATCACACCAGTGGATAAAATAAATTTCCAATCCTAGTAGACCTAAAATTAGAGCCTGGCATATAGTAGGTGCTCAATAATTATTTGTTGAAGGAATGCATGAATGTATCTCATTTAAATCTCAACCCATTTCTCAAGTTATATCACATTTTTGCTAAAGACCTATCAACTACTGGGAAGAAGAGCCAGAAATCAAACCAGGGTTGGTGTGACTTTTTCCAAGATGAAAGGTTACTGACAAAACTGAGGAGCAGGCAAACCTAGTTCTGTAAAGACTACAAACAAGTACCTATCAGAATCCTAACATTATATATTTAATTTTTACAAAGCAATGCCACTTATTTAATAAGATTTATTGTGTGTCTCTGTAAGACACTATGCTATTAACTTGAGGGATACTAAGGTGAATAAGAATTGGTCTCTGCCCTCAAGGAGCTCATAGTTTAGTAGGAGGAGGGACAAAGCTTCCTCTGAGAAAGGAGAGTAAGAAAAGGGAAAGGGCAAAAAGGCAGAGAATTCTGAATTGGAGCTGGGAGGAGCCAAACAGGCCATGTTGGTCAACTTCAGTGGTTCCAGCAAGATCTGAGGGACAGACCTTATGTCACAGAAGTGAATTAGGACTTTACTCATTAAAGGCAACCAACCATCAGAGGTGTTTTAGTGTGTGTGGGGGGAGGGGGGCGGCTAATAGACATAGCGTTATGTTTTGAATGGAAGATAATCCTGACAGCAGTGTGGAGAGATGGAGGAAGGAGAGGGGAAAAGACCAATGAGAAAAGCTCTACAACAACTTTTGTAAGAGATGATGAGAGCCTTAATAAAGGCACTGGTGGTGGGGTAAAAGGAAGGGTTTGGAAGGACGAGGTAATTCCGACAGAATTTGATGGCAGATTGGATACAGGAGATAAAGGAGATACAAGTTTTCAAGGAAGTCCTAAGCTTGTAGCTTGAGTGACTGGTAACAAAGATAGGAGGGCTTGGAAGGGCAAGGTGGGGAGAAAGAGGGAGTGGAAAAAATTATTCAGATTTTGTTGGACTGAATTTAAGGAGCTGATAAGACATCTCTGTAATAACATACTAAAGATGGTTTGACATGTAGATTTGGACAGAGGAGCCATCTGGGATAAAGATAAACATTTGAGAGACATCAGAATGTAGGTGGTGATAAAAGCTATAGGAGTGGGTGAAATTCTCCACTGTAAATAAGCAAGCCTTGGGGACATTAACATTCGAGAAAAAACAGAGGAGGAAGAGGCCAAGAAAGGAGAAAAAGTGGTTAGAATGGTCAGCAAACTAAAAGAGGAATCTTAGCAGGTAGGAAGTCATTGCTGACCTGGAAGAGATTCAGGAATGTCCTTGTCCCCTTGGATATGCTTAAATAATTCAGTATTCATCCACATGTCCCCAAATATTTCAGATGGGCCCCTTTGATAAGATAAACTGCCAATTCATTTGTATGAGATAAAGTCATGATCTGGCCTTATTCTATATTTCCTGCCTCATTCCTCACCACTACCACATTTTTGCTCCAGCCACAATGATTGCTCTGCTCCTTTAAGCTGCTGTGTCTTTGCATATGCTGTTCCTCTGCCTGGAGTCCCCTTTATACTCCCCACTGCTTCTATTCTGCCTCATCCCACCCACTCCCCATCAGCCTAGCAGCCTCTCACTTATCCTTCCATGCTCAGTTCAAATACAAGAAGCTCTGAAAAATATCACTTTTTGTATTCCCATAACACTGCTTGCTGCAGATTTTCTAGAAGGCACAAAACTAAATCGTGATTATTGTAACCATTACAATTAGCGTCCACCTGTCCCTCTCCAGCAATAGTATGTGACTTCTCTGAGAGCAGGGGAGAATTTATAATGTATAAAGGTGTTCAACAAATGTTTTTGGACTGCCTGTGCATTGTGACAAAATAAGGTATATAATGAGACTATTTGTGGAGAGTGAGACAGTTCTAGTGGGAATGAGAGTTTGTAAATGGTGAGGAAAATTTCAGAAAATCTTTCATGAAGATTCTGAGAGGGAGATGTTCTGGATGTTGGCCTTTTTTTTTTTAATTAGAGAAGTTGTTGATTTTTCAGGATTTTCTGTATATAAAGATCATGTATCTGCAAATAAGGAAAGTTTTAGTATTTCCTTTCCAATTGGATGTCTATTTGGTCTGGCTAGAACTTCCAGTACAATATTGAAAACCAGTGGTGACAGTGGGCATCCTTGCCTTGTTCTGGATATTAGAGTGAAAGCTTTCAGTCTTTCATTGTTGAGTATGATCTAACATCCTGCTGGATTTTTCATATACGCCCTTTATCATGTTGAGGATGTTTCCTTCTATTCCTACCATTCTAAGTGTTTTTATCAAGAAGGGGTCCTGGATTTTGTCAATTGCCTTTAGTGCATCAATTGAAATGATTATATAACTGAAATATTAAGATGTACCAAACACTTATGATGACTGAATCATTCAATAGATATCTTTTTCTTACTTCTTAGTATATTGGAGAATAACCAAAAGGAAACACCTGAAATTTCTGAAACTCATTGAATTGCAAATTGTAAAAAACTCCTGGCTGCCCTGGCTTGTTCCTTTTTATCCTGTTTTCCAACTTCAAAGTCTTATCATCACAAAGATAACTCCCTAATGTTGTTGAAGGAACTGAGTCAGCCCAGAACTAACTCCTGACTACCATGTTATAGTCATTATGGTTTATGGTTATTCTAGTTTAGTTCTAGCTTAGCTCCATCCCTTTTTATATTTTAAACTGTAGTTGTTCATACTTACTGTAACGTTAACAACTCCACCTCCCCTTTCTTGAATCCATAAAAACGAGTTAAACTCCTTAGACTCTGGGAGACAGAATTTAGGCCCACAGGTTATCTATGCTCCTTGCTTCATGTGGCAATAAACTCTTTCTCCTTTTGAAGGCCCTGGTGTCGCAGATTGGTTGTTACGTGTGTTTCAGTTGGAGAACCCCACATTTGATCAATATGAATTGTGTGTTTTTTTCCCCTTTGTTCTGTTAATGTGGTGTATTACATTGATTGATTTTCTTATGTTGAACCAGCCTTGCATATACCTGGGATAAATCTCACTTGATTACGGTGTATAATTCTTTAATGGGCTGTTGGATTTGGTTGCCTGTTATTTTGTTGAACATTTTTTGCATCTATATTCATAAGGGGATAGTTGTCTATAGTTTTCTTTTCTTGTGGTGTCTCTGTCTGGCTCTGGTATTAGTGTGATGTTGGTCTGATAAAGTGAGTTAGGGAGTGCCCCTCCTTTTCAATGTTTTTGGAAGAGTTTTAATAGGATTGGTCTTAATTATTGGAATATTTGGTAAAATTCCCCTGTGAAGTCATCCGTTTTTTTTTTTTTTTTTTTTGTATTTTAATGGGAGAGTTTTGATTACTGATCCTATATCTTTACTCCTGCCTGGTCTGTTGAGATCTTCTATTTCTTTTTTGTTTTCCTTTTTCATTGTTTTAATACTATATGCGTTGTTTACTGATAGATTTATATGTAGCAAAAAGTATAAAATCATGCAAGGAGATAACAAGCAACAAATTCAGGATAGTAATTATGCTGTGGAGAGAGGAAAGAAGGGAAATAAAAGGATTGGGAGTGGTACACAGGAGTTTCATCTGTATCTGAAATACGTTATTTTTGAAAAAGAAAAAGTTCTGAAGCATATCAGGCAAAATGTTAATATTACACAAATCTGAGTGATGTGAGTTATATTATCCTCTATGCTTTTTTTGTATGCTTGCAATACTTTACTGAACAAAAAATATCATGCACGAGGAAATGAAAGGAGGAGGTTCAGCTACTCTTGGAAACTTCCTCTTCTCAAAGAGTCAACATTTCTTCTTCTTCTGTCCTTTCCAGGAAAACTGCATTTTCATAAACCAATTTTCTTGTTGGTTGTTCTTCATTTACAGGTTAGGAAAAGCTCCCACAAACAGTTGACCAGTGGGGCTTGAACTTAACTCCTGGTGGAGTGGTGGTAAGCCCCTTTGTTTCCTGTTCACCCTAGTAGGCTAACACCCACCAGGACACTGGCTAAATAAAACACATCCCAGAAGATTCTGGGTGCCAGATCACTGTCTCATCACTAACTCATAATCACACTTGGGTCTCACATATACATTAAAGTTATGCACAAAAGTTTTGATTGATCTCTTCTACGTTTTACATTTGTCTTAGAGGCCTTTGTTTCAACACTATTCCTCTGTGGTCACTGCATTTCAAATGTCACAAAACTGCATATTCAAAATGTTGTACTTCTTCCTCGGTGGCAGCTCACATGCCTGATAGCTTTACTTCCACTTTCCAATATATACTTTTCATTGAGCACATATCTTGTGTTTGTCCTTAAAAATTGTTAATACAAACAAACTTACATTGGACTGGGGTACATTTCTCTTTGGTGACTGTTCTAGTTTGCTAGCTGCGAGAATGCAACACACCAGAGATGGATTGGCTTAAAAAAAAAAGGGGGGATTTATTTCATTAGTTCTTCAGAGGAAGGGCAGCTAACTTTCATCTGAGGTTCTTGCTTACGTGGGAAGGCACAGGGTGATCTCTGCTGGCCTTCTCTCCAGGTCTCTGGGTTCCAACAACTTTCCCCGGGGTGATTTCTCTCTGCATCTCCAAAGGCCTGGGCTGAGCTGCGAGTGTTGAGATGAGGTATGCTGAGCTGCTTGGGCTGTGCTACATTGTGCTCTCTCATTTAAGCACCAGCCAATTAAGTCAAACATCATTCATTGCAGCAGGCACGCCTCCTAGCTGACTGCAGATGTAATGAACAACAGATGAGGTTCATGTACCATTGGCTCATGTCCACAGCAACAGAACTAGGTGCCTTCACCTGGCCAAGTTGACAACTGAATCTAACTACCACAGTGACAAGTATCTAAACATTCTCAGAGGTAGAGGATAAATCTATTAACTGATTTATTAATTTGACACCATGCTCTGGCCATCCTGCAGCATGATACTTTTTGCTTGTATGCTGTGTTAGCTTACAAGCTGCCAGAATGTGATGTACCAGACCTTGGAGTGGCTTTTAAAAAGGCGAATTTTAAAGAAAGGCTGATGGATCAGGAACACCCCTGTCAGCTGGATAGTCATGTGGCTGGCATCTGCTGGTCCCTTGCTCCTGGGCTCTATTGCTTTCAGTCTCTGTTCCTGTGGAGGTTCCTCAATTTACTTCTCTAGGGCTGGCTTTCATCTCTTGGCTTCCCTTGGCTCTCTCTGGGTTCTGGCTTTCTTAACATCTCATAGCAATGTTTGCTGGGCTCCAAGCATCTGTACACATCTGTGTCTCAGTTCTTCACATATCTGTGTCTGTGTCAACTCTGCTGTGAGGTTTCTCTCAGCTCTGAGGCTTCTGTCATTTCTGTCTCCTCTCCTATTTCTTTTTGAATCAGTGTAGGTAATGCGTGTTTCTAGGGATTTTCCATTTCACCTAGGTTATCTAATTTGTGGGTGTGCAGTTGTTTGTAGTTTCCTCTTACAGGCGTTTTTACTTCTGTGGGGGTGGTAGTAGTGACCCCCTTTCATTTCTGACTTAGTTGTGTCCTCTCTCCCCTTTTCTTTGTCAATCTAGATAAAGGTTTGTCAATTTGGTTGACCTTTTCAAAGAACCAAATATTGGTTTTGTTGATTCTCTCCACTGTTTTTTAAATTCCCCATTTCATTTACCTCTGCTCTGATCTTTGTTATTTCCTCCCTTCTACTTGCTTTAGGTTTAGTTTGTTCTTCTTTTTCTATATTTTCCAGTTGTGAGGTTAGATCTCTGATTTGAGATCTTGATGTCTTTGTGTATTCTGTTGCAACATCTGCTATATCCTGTCAGGTAGGTGTAACTTAGTCCTCCTGTTTCTATCTTCTTTTCTTTTTACTTATTTATTATTATTATTTTTTAAACTTTTTTTTATTGTATAGTATAACATATATACAAAGCAAAGAAATAAAAAAGCATTAGTTTTCAAAGCACTCTTCAAAAAGTGGTTATAGTGCGGGCCACAGTGGCTTAGCAGGCAGAGCTCTTGCCTGCCATGCCGGAGACCCGGGTTTGATTCCTAGCACTTGCCCATGCCAAAAAAAAAAAAACATCGTTTACAGGAGAGACCCCAGAATTTGTCATGGGCTACCATATTATCCTCTCATATTTTTCCTTCAAGCTGCTCCAGAATATAGGAGACTAGGGGGCTTAAATGCTTTTTTTTATCATCACAATCGACTTTTTTTCCCTTCTTTTTTTTGTGAACAACATATATACAAAAAAAGCCATAAATTTCCAAGCACAGCACCACAATTAGTTGTAGAACATATTTCAGACTTTGACATGGGTTACAATTTCACTATTTTAGGTTTTTACTTCCAGCTACTCTAAAATACTGGAGACTAATAGAGATAGCAATTTAATGATTCAGCATTCATATTCATTTGTTAAGTCCTATATTCTATGTATAATTCCACCATTACCTTTGATCTTTCCATACCTCTCATTGGGGTTGTTTGGGCTACAGCAATTCTAAATTTTTGATATTGGAAGGGTCTGTCACTAATATGGGGTAGGGAGATGGAACTGTCTGATGTTCTGGAGGGGCTGGGCTAGGTTTCAGGACTTATCCTGAATAGGCCAGGGGCCCATCTGGAGGGTGTAGGTTTCTGGCAAG